>JAMZAV010008744.1:0-27033 GCA_024449915.1 Sweltsa coloradensis | reverse complement strand
TAAAAGTTAAATTCGTATGATAGGCTAGCGTTTTTTTACATAAATTAATGAGGACAGACTATTACCATTACCTGGTGCCTAATCATGACAAGAGGGTGGTCTTGATTGATTGAAAGTTGTAATCATTTATGGGTAGTGTAGTAAAATTTCTTGAAATTTATTTTTGTGAAATATTTCACTGCCTTTAAAATATACCTCCTGATGGTAATGTCAACATATTTGATTTCACGTAGCTTACATGCAACATGACGGACATGAAAAATTTTATTGATGGCAAGCATTCTTTTCTCCAACTACGGTACGGTAAGGTTTTTGACGACTAGGCATGGAGTCATTCTATAGTATAGCAGTACAGTAGGGTAGTTGAAGAATAAAAATATGGAAATTTTAAACAAGGACATAAACTCTTTGTATTTCCTTACTTATGTGAAATTGTGCCTTTATTTTATATTTATGTGTTGACATTGTTTCTTTGAAAATCATAAAAATCATTATATTTTCTACTTACTTTATAAACAAATATTGTTAATACCTATTTTTATATTTATTTATATTTCATCACTTGTGAAATATTTCACGGAGGCTTGCAATATTTCACGTTGAAACATTTCACATGAAATATTTCAAGGCTTACAACACTTTTTATGGGGAAGGAAAAAGGGGGCATAAATGAAAAGGCTTTAAAACCCCTTGCACTTGTTGGCTGTAAAACTCTGTTTATATTACTAGCGTTCTACACGAGTTGGAACATAAGCTAGAAAGTAGGTTGAAATTGACATTGAAAACTCAACCGTCGTTTCTACCTGCGTCTATCTCAATATCTTACCAACCCGTTAGGAATATAAATAAATGCTACTAGTAATATAAACGGGATCTTGGGGAGCAAAGCTCCTCTATAAATGCATCACTTTTCTGTCCGTCTGTCTGTGTGTTTGTCGCATCACACGTTAAAAACCGAATACGATCTCCAACATTGCCTTTTAGCAAGGAAGATGATAATTTTAATTATAATAATTTTGTGTGGCTTTTTGGTCTTGTGGTTAGCTTATCTGCTTCCAATGCAGAAAGTACAGGGGTCCGATTCCCGCCAAAGTCAGAAGTTTTTTAACTTTTGATTTGGACTAAAATCCATAAGTTTTTGTCTTGGAGTTTGCACACGGAGACTTTGGAGCCGTCCTAGCAACGAGTCAGATGATAATTCAAAGTTGTTTTTGAATTGGCCTTGTTGATTCTGGCGTTGATCCGCGTGTGTTTGCACTGCCCATACTACAGAGTACAGATTGCTACATTTCCTATTAAAAATATTTATCTCTGGTTGGTTTTCGTTCATACTCGTCGATTACGTCAGGGCCTACAGGGTTGGCTTGGTCGCTTTGATTTACTGTCCTCTACTGAAAATCAGTTGTGTAACAGAGTGGGTAGACTCTAAATACAATTTATTTATTTTTTATTTATTATATATTATTATAAAAAAACCCTAGGCCGGGGTTTGGGGGGGGGAGTGGGTTTGTCCTCCCCTACCCCCAAAAAGTGAGATATTGTAATGTATTGTATATATTGGGTATATATTCATTTTCATTTTGGGTTTGGAAGTGCTAGTAATGCTGTAAGACTGCAGGCATGTCGTAATAACTGTCAAAAATGGTTGTTATTGAGAAGTTACTAGGAATGTGACGTTATTTGAAACATTATACAAGAGGTAAACAAGTTGTGTGCTGTTTCAATGTTTTTTTAAAAATCATGGAAATGCGGGACGTGTTAATATTGATTGCTGACAAGTACTTAATGGATAAAGGGGGAGAAGACCCTTTTTCTAGGGCCAAAGAGACAACAGGGGGGGCCCAAAGGGAAAGACTTTTAATTGGTTTTCGGAAAAGGAGAGTTGAGTGGGGGTCGGATAGCCAATGTGATGATGGGTCTTGAGCCAAAATGGTAGGGGAGAGATACCAAAGTCAGGGGAAGAGGCTTGATAATGACCGAGAGGTGGCCTTAACGAGGAGAAGGACTTTGGAACCGCAAGAAAGAAGCAGTAAGAAGGGCTGAAGGAAGGAACCGTGAAGACACTAAGGGGACGTGGGTTCGAACCGACAGAGACTGGACTTCGATACCGGACTGAGGTTCATTGGTGAGCAATGATTGTTAATTATTGTCTATGTTAAGGGAGTTGCAGGGGGAGTTGAGCCCATGATAACTAGGGAAAATTTGCACAAGCTTGGTCAGGACAAATTAGGTTTATAAGAAAATATAGTGATCCCAAACTGAGAATCATAGTTTTTATTTAGTTTTTCATGAATGCTCCCAATAAAAATTCCACGGAACACGTACGATCCTGGTCATGGAGACCCTGTAGGGAGAGATAGAATTGAGAAGCTACGCCCCAAGCTAGCTTGTTAGACACCTTTTAACTACAATTCGAGCTACAGGGCTTATCCATTACATGGTGTGAGGCTTGGGTTTTTGTTCATTTTTAATTTTTGGATAAAAATGTGTTCTGTGGAGTTTTATGGAGAAACTTTAAATAGATCCTTGTCCTAAGTTGTGTATTCCGCTTAGATAGACGCTTATCCATTGCATAGCCATATAATAATGGTAAGCCGATTTGGTATTGTTTTGTAATGTCACAATATGTTTTGGAGAATTTTTGATGAAAAATTGGAAGAGTGTAACTAATTAGTTGGTTAATTAATTAGTTCATTAATTGTTGTAGATTGTATTGAAATGTTTTTAATAATAGGCTTTTCGAAATACGATGTGGTGTAATATAATCATGTTAGTGACAGATAAGGTTTATTATTTATAATTTTTGGGGCCGGTCGCCGATGTTTTTTTTTTTTACGAGCGAGTGATGTTTGCAATAAAGAAGTCGTGACTGGACTAGCTCGGTCTCGTAGGATTGCAAGCGTAGCATTTTGGCTACGTGCCAGCAATAGATTAGGTTTCTAGGCTGCGTTTGTCGACTTGAGTTGTTTATTGAGCGAGTACGTGTATAATTTTGAATGGAAATGACTAATGATTATTATTATGGATCGTGAGTAGTGACGATTCATTGAGTGAATGATGAGTGTAGTTATTTTTCACATTGTCTGAAGTGTGCGCGTCATCAAAAATATGTGTGGAATTATATTTATGTCAATTAGGTTTTGTTAAAAAATAATAAATTAAAGTTTGAAATTATTTATTACTATTTATGATTTTCTGCGGCAACATTGGGGTTGAGTTTTTTTTTTTCGTTTTGATGACGTGGCACGGCAGACAGTGTGAAGCTTATGTCGGGTGTTCCCTAGTGATGAGCTCGTTTGAGGGAACTAGGAGTACCTAACTTACGGAAGGCTGGGTAGTGTGTCACCTGCTGAGAGACTTTTGGAGTGGGCTCACAGGCAGCAGCTAATTGAATCAGAGCAGTTATTAGAGGAGGCTAGGAGGGTTCCATTTCCACACTTTTCAGACGAACAGGAAGGTGGTAGCTCAGATAGTAATCAGTGGAAGAAAGAAAGGATTGTTACGATGTCTTTGCTGGTGGTGCCGAGAGTATTTGAGGGAGAGAGAGATGACGCAGAGGGATGGATGAAATCATATGAGAGGGGGGCCCAAGTCTAATGGTTGGGATGATGATAAAAAATAGCTATGATGTATACTTATTTGGGGGGAAAACAGCACTTGATTGGTTTGATGCTATTGAAAATAGAACTGAGGTAGAATCTACAGGTAGAAATGCGGTAGTTGTTACTTGGTCTAAATTTGAAAAGAAACTTCCTAAAGATTTTTGGAGCTAAAAGTGATGATGTAAATTTATTGGTTTAGTGAAATGAGTCGTAAAATGCAACTTAGGGGTGGGGAGTGTGTTGAAGTATGTGTATGATAAGATAAAAATGTGTGATAGGATTGATAGGGGGATGCCGGCTGAAGTGAGGGCTGGTTGGTGTTTTGGGGGGTATGTTACCCGAGTTGAAGGAGCACTTAATAGATAGAGATTTTAAGACTGTGGAGGATTTTTTGGGAAGCAGCGCAGGCCCACGAGAAGATTCAGAAAACAGAAAAAGGAGGAAGAGAAACTCAAAGGGCGGGGGTTAGTTGCTCCTGTTCACGTGAGTATGCCTGGGCTAGAGAAGGAGAATGAAGTCATGTCTTCAGCCATAGCAGGGTTGGCGGACATGGTGGCGTCTTTGGCAAGGGAATTTAAATCTTTCAAGAATGAAACAGGGAGCAAGGTACAGCCGAGTGCAGGTGTAGTACAACATGGTTTGGTTACGGGACAACTGGGCGGAGAGTTGAATCAGCAAAATGGTTGGATGAGTCAACAACAGTTTGTACCCAATAGGGGTGGTTATAGGCAAAATCAACGCTTTAATCAGCGTAATTCGGATGGTCGGGTTGTTTGTTTTTATTGTAGAAAATCCGGTCACTTTATGAGGGATTGCTTCAAGCTTAAGGCTTTACAGGACCAAGCTGCAGGGGCAGAGGCGACTGTTGGGGGTGGCCAGGGGCGTCTCAACTGTCTACTTCTGCTGGCGGTCAGGGAAACTAGGAGAAGCACCGGAGGGGAGACAGCTCCGGTGACAGATAGGGTAGTCTAAAGGGTCTGGAAGCGGTTTTTAGGGTGTCATGGAAAGGGGGTTAAAAAAAACCTGTTTTTAAAGGGAAATGTTTTTGTGTGGGAAAAAGGGGAAACACAAAGACAGAATGTTTTATTCGAAAAAGAGCAGTGGCTCATAGAAGAGAGTATTTACGGGCGTTTCCAGGCATTCTAGCCTTTAAGTGATGCAGCAGCGTACTGCAGAAGTAAAAGGGGTGGTTTCTGTGGATAGGGAGATACAGGCACTTCAATAGATGCAGCAGATTCAGGGGACACAGAGAGGGATCAATTAGTGAATTTTGATGTTGGGCCACAGAGTGATGATGACCGAATAGTGGATATTGTTGTTGTACCCACAGGTGGGTCTTTAAGGGTGCCAGTTGGTTTAAATGGCATAGAGTTTCACGCATTAGTGGACTCAGGAGCGGGTTTGTCCTGCATAAGGGAGAGTTTTGTTCGGCATTTAGAGTGTCGACCAATACGAGGGTTATTACTGAAGACTGCTAATGACTCGATTTTAAGGGTGGTTGGTCGTGTTTGTGGCGTAGAGTTGTTAATTGAGGAATCTGTGTTCAAGTGGATTGGTGGTCGTGGAAGGTTGTCTGTAGACTGTCTGTTTGGGGAATGATTTTGTTTGAAGCATGGGTAGTTATTGACTACCTTTGGGGTGTTGTGTCCATACAGTCGGGGTGGACGAGATAACACTTTTTTTTTAGGGAACGCGATCCAGACGGTGTGTCAAGCGAATCTGTAGTTGCTAAGGCAGAGGGTGTTGTAATTAATGATTGTGTAGAAGGGGTTGGAGATGGGGTTTGCTACCTGATGAAGCAATGAAGAGTTTGATGATGTGTAGAAGAGGTAGAAAATGAGATAATATCTGAGGAGGTGAGCGCCGATTTTTGTTGATTGTGTTGAATTTTTGGAAAATGATTTGTTGGAGGGTGTATTCAATAGTAATGAATTGTTGAATATCGGTTTTTGGAATAACTCATGGCAGTTAAGGGCAGTTAAAGAGGTGCCATAGACCCGGGTAGTACGGGTCAAGTTGAGTTTGTAGTGACAGGAGGATTATTACCAGAAGTAGTATTTTTGAGCCAAATAGTGTTTGGTTAGAAAAAAAGGAAACATTGATTTTGCCTATGATGATTTCATCTGTAATAAAGGGAATAGTGCCCGTGGTTAATCTCTCTTCTCGGCCTGTGTGTGTATATGCTGGTGATGTGTTAGGTCATGTTGAAATAGCTGAGCTTGTGAATATTGAGTCGGAACTGGAGTCAATAAGCACGTGTGTGGCGGCGATAACAGAGCAGCATGCGATGCCACCAGACGGGGTGACGCCTGCACCTGCTGAGGAATGTATGCATGGCACAATGAGTGATGACGCTGCAAGGTCGCGCGCTCTTGGCCGAGATATTGCGGCAGACATTGCATCATTAGATTTAAATCCCGCTATGAGAGAGGAAGACCATATAAAGTTGATTGAGCTTTTGACAGAATTTCACAGTGTTTTTGCATGGACACCTGAGATGTTGGGGAAAGCTGAGGTCGGTGATTGTGATGTTGAGCTAATAGAAGGGGCGAGGCCAGTCCACATGCAGCCTTATCGAGTAAGTGCAGGGAGAGACAGGCCCCTCCGGAGCACATTGAAAGCATGTTGAGGTCAGGGTGATTAAACCCTCGAATTCTGAGTGGGCCAGCCCTATTGCTTGGTGAAGAAGAAGGGTACAACCAAAATTTCGTTTGGGGGTGGACTTAGACGAGTAAATAAATTGGTAAAAAAACATAAGTTATCCAAGTGCAAAAAGCAGATGATTTATTGGCGTGTCTAGAGGGTTGTTCTGTGTTTTCAACCCCTTTATTGCCAAGTGGGGTTTTTTGGGAACTTGGACTGACCCCTAGGGCTAAGGAGATATTATCATTTAGCACATGGATGGGGTTGTTTAGTATGGAACGATTACCGTTTGGGCTTATCACAAGTCCGGCTCTTTTTCAGGGTGCGATGGATAAAATATTGGCTGGTCTGAAGTACACTCATTGTCTGGTTTATTTAGATGACATCATGGTGCCAGGGGTGTGTTTTGACGACCATTGGAATAAATTACGTAAGGTCCTTGAGAGATTTAGAACGGTTAATATGACTTTGAATCCAAAGAAATGTTTTTTTGGTTATTTTCAAGTCAAGATACTTGGTCATATGGTTAGCGCAGAGGGGGTGAGTCCAAACCCGGACAATGTGGAGGCGATTAGGAATTTTCCCGTGCCTACCAAATTGAAGCAAGTTAGGTCGTTTGTGGGAATGGGGTCGTTTTATCGTAAGTATTTGGAAAATTTTTCACGCATAGTCAGCCCGCTTACAGATTTGACTAAGAAAAAAGTAAAGTTTGTTTGGGGTGAGGAGCAAGAGAGGGCTTTTAGAAATTTGCAAGAAAAACTGATGACTGCTCCAGTGTTGAGGCATTATTCTACTGAAGCGCCTACCAAATTACGTCAGATGCGTCAATTCAAGGGTTGGGTGCTATTATTCTTCAGGAATTTGCGGATGGATGGATCCCATTGCTTATGCTTCTCGGCGATTGTCAAAAGCGGGGCTAATTATGGGGTGACCGAATTGGAGTGTTTGCGGTAGTCTGGGCTATAAAATATTTTCGGCACTTCCTGTGGGGTAGACGGGTTTTAGGTGGTACCGATCACTGTGGGATTATGCTTCCTTCTAAAGCTGATGCCAAGGGGGGCGTTTGACAAGGTGGAGTTTGTTTTTAATGGACTATGACAGGAGGTGGTCTATAAAAGTGGGATGAAGCATTTGGATGCTGATTGTTTGTCAAGACTGGTTTCTCAGGATGGGCCCGAGCCCGATGATGTTGATGATGATATGGGCATAATGACAGCGCCAGTGATAGAGGAGGATTTGGCTCAGGCACAGGCGGGGGATGTGAAACTCGCGGAATTGTTGGGAGCGATGAAGGACCCGACTACAGCTACTGCTCAGGTGGTAAGGCGAACTAGAAGTTATGTAGTGGAGAATAATGTGCTGTATAAAAAGAATTTTAGTCCTGGTGGTTCTAATAAACTGTTAGTGATTCCTGACAGTTTAAAGGTTGAGATAATGTATGATTGTCATGATAGTCCCAGTGGGGGAGGGCATCTTGGTTACCACAAGACAGTTGGTAAGGTGAGGTCTCGATTCTATTGGGATGACATGTTAAAGGAGATTGCTGCCTATATTAGAAGCTGTCCTGACTGTCAGGCCAAGAAAATTCCAAAACTTAAACCAGCGGGCTTGTTGCAATCTATTCCAGTGGGTTTACCATTCGACTTGTTAGGGGTGGATTTGCTCGGACCGTTCCCAATTTCCAGGGGTAATAATCGTTTTATTATTACAGCTACTGATTATGCCACTAAGTGGGCGATGGCAAGGCCTCTTCCTAATGCTACGGCGGCAGTGGTGGCTCAGTTTCTTGTGGATGACGTCATCGCTATTCATGGTGCATTTCGTTGTTTGTTGAGTGATAGGGGTAGCCAATTTCGTAGTCAGTTAGTAACTGAAGTATTACGGGGGTTGGGGGTGCGAACAGTGTATGCGAGTTCGTATATGCCACAGACGAACGGGATGTGTGAAAAATTTAATCATACTTTGGGCACAATGCTATCTTTTTATGTCAATACAAAGCACACAGATTGGGATAATTATGTTTCTTTATGCACATTTGCGTATAATGTAAGCATTCAAGCGACAACTAAGCTTACGCCGTTTGAGTTAGTATATGGTAGAACGCCTACTCTTCCGGTGGGGTGCTGGATTGGATCCGGACTTGCAGATCGGTGAAGAGCCTCAGTCAGGATTGCTAGAGTGCGGGAGACCCAAAGGGGGAAAGTTTTTTGGGGGTTATCAAGAAGGAGCAGGCTCGACAGAAAACAAATTATGATAAGGGACGTAGGCACGTGAAGTTTGAAGTAGGAGATTACGTGAAGGTGTTTTTTCCTAACAGACGAGTAGGGTTGTGTCAGAAGTTTCTTTGTAATTATAGGGGTCCTTTTAAGATTTTGGACAAGGTTTCTGACTTGAATTACAAGCTTAAAATGAAGTTGAATGGTAAATGGGTTCAGGATATTGTTCATGTGTCAAGGATGAAACCATGGCATGACCCAAATGAGTGGTGTCTTCCAAGGGAAGGTTAAGGGATGGATTGTATTTGTATTGTCATTGTGGAGTATGTGAAATGGTGAATTTGAGGTACAAGATAGTGTTGGATATGTTTTTTTTTAGAAAATTAATGTGAAATGTATATATATTATGTAAAAAGAAAGTTTTAGTATAGTATAGAGTATGTTTTTTTTAGAAAAAGTATGAGTATAGTGTTAAGATTGTTGTATATAGAGATATTAGTATATACGGGACGATTAGGTGTACAAGTGGATTTGTGTTTGTGGTGCAGTTGGAATTTTGATCTAGGATTGAAAGAGATAAAATTAAAAAAAAAAGAAGTTTGTGAAATTCAACTTTGTTCAATTGATGGTGAAATAAAAATTGGTGAGAATAAGGGGGAATCATAAAATTTTAAATTTTTTGAGTTAGCAGTGTACTTAGTTTGAAATGGTGTAGGTAGCTAAGTTTTTTTTCTTCTTCTTCTTGTGGAACAGGGTAAATGGAGTGATATAGCATCATTCATTTAGAATCAGTAATGATTAGCTTCTCTGGAGGTTGTTATATTTTATTTGTTTGTATATTTTTAAATAGAGTATAAGGTAAATAACTTATTTACTTTTTATTTTATTTCATTTTGATGAATTAGTGGTTATTTGGCTGACGTATTTTCATTTGGGGAAAAAAAGAGAGGAAAAAAGAGTTGTTGTTCGATTTGCAGTTGAAATTGAGGAATTAAGATATAAATAATTTTTGGTTTTAGAGCGATATATAGTTGTTATTCTTCCCGTTAATTGACATTGTGCAGTCTTAGACAGTGAGCGGTTTTTTAGTGGGGCGAGTGACGTAGTGTACGTTTGTCTGAGCGGAGAGCGTTTACTATACATACATCTTGTCTAGGCAACGCGCGCTGGCGACTGAGCCTGAGGACTGCACTGTAGTGAGCTCTGAGCTCCGTGTGTCTTTAGATGCTGCGAGAATAGAGCGTTGTGATTGGTCGGGGACGAGAGGAAATGGTAGTGCTTTTGCCTGGCATCTCGTGACGTGCAGCGCCGAGGCGGAGTAGTTTCGCCTGGTGTATGGAAGCTGGGCGCGATGATAAAATGTATTGTTATACTAGTGAAAATGTTTGATGGCGTTTCTAGGGTGGTTTCCAGACTGAAGTAGGGGGATAGTAATATTTCCCCGAATGCAATTGGATGCCAGTTTCGCCAACCTGGGGTGCGTGGTCGGCATTATGCTTTGTTAGAAAACGCTCTCGTTCTGTATAGTTAGTTGTGTTTTTTTTTATACACGATGTATATTGTTAGGTGTGAGTTGGATTTGGGGGTGCAAGTGCACAGAAGAGGGTTGTATATTGTAGGCATGGGGTTGTTTTGAAAGTCTGTTAGTTAGTAATGACAGTCTGAGATAATTGTTGTATGTGATGTTCATAGGAAGTTAGTTTATGATTTATTGTATTTATTGTATATAGGAAGTTAGGGGTGAGTCTTACGGTTGAAGCGCCCTTTCAATGTAAAAAAGATCGATAGTTGTGATATTCTAGTTTATTTATTGCATATTTTGATGTTGTAAAATTTTTTTCGGAACGTTTCTGTAGAGTTTATGGTAGGCATATGTCAATAGTTCTGTGTTTTGCATTTCACATGTTGTGAAATGAGTTGATTTTGTTTATTCAAAAAGAAATTTACAATACTGTCAGTTTATTTTTGTTTAATGCTGTGGTGTGCCCGTATTGTTTTATTCACGTGTGTTTTCTATTTGGGAAGTTTCTGTTGGTTGAGTAATATCTTTCATTGGGATTGAGTTTTCGATGCAGTGAGGATAATCGCGAGGGAGTTCCTCGGATTTTTATGAGAATTCTACGGGAATTAATGAGTTTTTTGGGGAATGAATAGTAGTTGGTTATTTCTGATCAGATGGCGGGTATTTTCCTGCAGGATTTATGATTGGAAGTTGTGGTTTTATGGACCTAAAGCAGGAAGCATTTGGGTGTCGCCAGGTTTTAACTGCTTTGATGGTGAACGATATGTTCGCATCTGTATTTTGGGTTTTTATTTGGTCTCTCAGGGAGAAATGAGCGTTGTTCGCGCCTAGATGACGTAGTCGTTCCCATAGCCCCCCAAATTCACGAGAATTTGTCTCAATCGGTGGCAAAGGTTTACATATACCATTGATTTTTTTTCCCCAACCCCCCCACAGCTATCTTTTTAAGCTTGATTAACTAAACTTTCGTTCCCCCCTTCATAGCGTGGCCCGTATGAACAGACGACGAAAATTTTTTCGTCCGAAAGGGTGAAAAACTTAAATTTTAAAATTTTTCTTTTTTTAAAATGCACTTACAGACATCATTTTTATGCCCTTTTTTTTCCCCTTAATCACATTAAATAAAGTGTATTGTTATACGTCCAAAAACATAATAAGTCTGTTTCATGATCAAATAGCCCTCAAGATGCTTTTTTTTTAAGAATAGCATGCTTTCGTTTATGGAAAAGGTAGAGTTTAAAAACAAAAGATTTATTCAAAGTAAATAAATATTTAATGGTTGGGCAAAAAATGGATCTTGAATTTGGCCAAAATTTTACAGAACACTGTAAAAATAAAATCCCAAAAGCTGCCCCGGCCCTCGAGTGGGGGAAAAAACGTACTATACACTGAAAATTTTCTTTCAAATTTAAAAAGTTAATTCATTTTTTTTCACTCTTAAACGAAATTAAAAAGCAAATCTGATTAGAATAAATGAAATTTAAAACAAAAAAGTACAGTCAGTTTCCAAAGGGGGCCCCCATTACTATTTTAAAAAATTGAGGGGTTTGCAAATACAATTTCCCGTGGAATTTTTATAGTTGTTTTTTGATATAATTATTCCTAGCGGGGAAAAAAAACTAACCTGTTTCCCTTTCTTGCGATTAGGGCTATGCAAATAGTTAAATTCTGAAAAAAATAGTGTCAAAACGGGGAACTCAATTTTTATTTCACATTTTCCCACTTCCAAGCCGAATACTTATTTTAAGCATTGCGTTTAAGCGTTTAAAACATTTTTTTTGGGGTATCTTACATAAGCAAAGCATTGTTACAGGAAATATAAAGAAAATGTAGTTATAGACTTTTTAAAAAAAAGGGGTTTCCCTAAATGTAAACAGTAAAAATAAATTTTTATATACGTATTTATTTTGTACATTTTCTTACGACAATTACACATGTACATGTACATTTTTTTCTATAATGTCTTTAATCAATTGTGACAAAAGGCAATATAACTGTCAAATAAAAAATAGAAACCTAAAAACAGTAAATGCAGATTGCTGCATGCAGTTTAAAAGGTTGATCCCATAATGATAAATCGTACCGTTACTTACCTTTTTATTAAAATTTTTTAAATTTTTAATAAAAAGCTATTTTGTCCCCGGTACTCACATATGGTGCAGTGATAGGCATTGGGGGTAAAAAAGAAAGACAAATGAAGTGGGGAATTGCTTTTTTTAAGGAGTGTACGGGGTTACAAAGATTGAAAAGTGGGAGCACGAAGATTGGGAAAGAACTAAGAGTAGAGATTTTAAAATTTTTAAGCTGGGGAAAAGAAAGGCTGAGGGGGATTGGAAAATGAAGGGGATGAAAAAGACCAGCCGAAGATGCAAGTGAACAAGACGAGGAAACTAAAGAGAAAAGGAGGGGGCCCAATGAGAGGGGAAGCATTAAGAAATGGATTTCAAAGGAGAAATGCAGCTTGGGAAAAGTTTAAAACCAGGAAAATAAACGGAAAACGAAAAAATATGGAAAAAAACTGGTGGAGGTCCCTGAGGAAAAAGACAGTGCGAGGAAGGGATGGCGAGGAAGAATAATTATGGGGAAAAGGTCAGGCATGGTAGCCCTGGAAAAGCCGGGGCCCAAAGGGAAGTAGGGGGAAACCTCCCCCCCCCCCTACCCGACCTATTTGGGAAATGGGCCGATATTAATTTTAAATTTAAATTTTGTATTATTGGCCACAATAAAAATTACGCAAAACGAAATTTTTTTTTAAGATAATTAATAAATAAAGAAGTAAGATTTTTTCACATTTCGTTTGCAGAGAATCATTTTGCTTAAAAATTGTTTTATATAATGGCTATCTTAGCAAAAGAACCGGCGCGGCTTCAAAAAATGGTTGATATTTTCCCTTTGTAACTGGGGATTTATTCCTGGAAAGGATCCAAGGCTCTTATCTATATCTGAGATAGTTTGCCTTTTGATGTGTTTATAAAGTGCGTCTTTTACAAGGAGGGACAAGGTAGTTCTAGGGGCCCCCTTTTCGTGCAGAAAACGAATAGCGCAAATCGTTTACTTTTGTTATGCTTTCCCCTTTCTAAATTTTTTTACACAAACCTTCTTCACCATCCTTTTTTCGGGATTCACATCAAAAGTTTGTCCAGTAGAGAAAAACTGACCGATGCTCAAAGAATTGCACAGAGTGGATTTTAAAAAAATTTTTTTTGCTGCAGTATTTTCCCTTTTTTCCTTCAAAAGCGCAAACATGTATAACATCAAGATAATGCGTGCATCCCGAGAAGTGTGTTGCTTTTTTCTCCCCCATAGCGTACATCGTGAGGGGATAATGCGGACTATGAAGTTTTCATGTTTTCCCAAAAATTTTCGCCTTTGAAGGGGGGCCCGTTTGTAAGATAAGATTTTTCTTGAAAAAATAGGCTACAAGGTTATTTTTTAATTGCGACAAATTAAAAATAAGTTTTTTTTTATTTGTACATTTTTATGTATTACTAATTTTTTTTTTATCGGGTAAAAATTACATTCATCAAGAAAAAAAGGGCCCCCCGTCGACACTAGAAAACATTTTCTAAAACACTTAAAATCCTTGAAGAAATCTCGTCCCTCGAAGACCCTTGTGAGCCCAAAAAAACTAACAGGGGCAATGTTATAGGTTCTCCCAAAAGGGCCCCCTTTTTGGGACATCAGGGAACATCAGTGTAGTTAACCTTTTGGTTGATGAGGGAAAATGGAAGAGGATCATTGGCACATCCGGGTTCAAAAAATGAAAAATTTTTTAAATTCCCGCTCCTGTGCGTGATTGCATGAAGTATAATCTAGATAAGCTTCTTTTTGCTACGAAAAGGATCTGGTACGTTATAAATACAGTCTAGTGTACCGAAACATTCAGTTCCAAAATTTTCAAAGAATTGTGAATAGAAAAAAATGGAGGGTTTTGGAAGAGTTTGTGTGAAAATTTTTTATGGAGGAGATGCTAACAATAAACGATTTGCGCTATTCGTTGTTGTTGTTCTGCCAAAAAGGGGCACTATAGAACATATTTTTCCCCCACTTTAAAGGACGCATTCTATAACATAAACCGTGCAAAAAATCATCTGATATGGGAAATGAGCCATGGAATCCTTTTAAAAAAATACCCCCCAGAGTTGCATGGAGGGAAAGATATCAACTTTTCAGAAGCTACGCCGGTTTTTGGGAATAGGGTTTGAGCTTTTAAACCGCCCCAAAACTGTGTGCTGTAACTCTTAAGTTTAAAATTGTTCAGCCACCCCAAATGTTTTCCCATAGTCATGTTATTGATTGCGAAATTTCTTCGTCGTCCCGAATTTGCAAAATACAGACTTGTACAAATTTGTCTCAAGAGAGGATGGGGACGAAGAAACATCGACTCGGGACGTGTTTGAAAAAAATTTTTTTTTAAATTTTATATTTACTTTCCGTATCGAAATATGCATTCCTTTTCTTACAAAATTCTATGCTATAGGCACTGCACGGATTTTGACTAGAGATAGACATTATTAACAATTTTTGAAACAAAAGAGTTCTCTGACACACATATTGTGAACGATGGATTCTTTTTTTTATTAATTTATAAAAATTTCGTTTGCGTCTTTTTTTTTGTAGCAACAAAATTTCTAAATATTTATAAAATGATAAATAACGGGATGATTTTTTGGGATTATGCACTCGACCTGAAAATGCTGCGCAATCTCTTTACTTTTGGAGGGTTTTATTTTTTATTTGACAGTTTTTTTGCCATATTTTTCTTTATATTTTTTTAATGTAATGGCATATTAATAGCTAAACAAAGTACTGTACATGGTGTAATTTTTGTAATGAAAAATGTACAATGTAACAAATTTTGTAATAAAATATTTTTTATTTTCTAATTATACATTTAGGAACCCACTTTTTTGGAACGTCTTCCTACATATTCTTTTTATTTCCCTGTAAAAAAATGCTTTTTTCTTTTGTAAGATACTTCAGAAAAATATTTTAAACGTTAAAAAGCAAGCTTAAAGTAAGTAATTCGGATTGAAGTGGGGAAAATTTGAAAAAAATATGAGTGTCACCCGTTTTGACACATATTTTTTTCAGGAATAAAATATTTTTCATAGATAATTGCCAAAACAGTATATCAGTTTTGTTTTATCCAGATAGGGGATTATTTTTTTATTAATATACAACTAAAAATATCCATGGACAAATGTCTTTTTCAAAAATTCATTTTTTTAAAAAAAATATGCAGGGACCCATTTTTTGGGGAAATGGGGCTGTACTTTTTGGTTTGAATTACTTTCCTAATCCCGTTTGCTTTTTTTGCGTTCAAGAGGAAAAAAAATGAATTAACTTTTAAATTTGAAAAAATTTTCAGTGAATAGTACGTTTTTCCCGACTCAAATGCCGCGCCAGCTTTAGATTTTATTTTAAGTGTATCGAATATTTATGGCCAAATTTAAGTAGCCTTTTGTTGCCAACATCATAACCCCATTATATTGAGCATTTTAATAAAACTTTTAAAAAACCTCTACTTTTGGGGCCCAAACGAAAGCGTGGTATTTAAAAAAAAAACGCATCTTGAGGGGCTATTTTTTTCATGAAAAAAGACGTATTTTTGATTTGGGCGTATAACAAGTAGACTATTTAAAAGGATTAAAGGTGAAAACATGGCATAAAAAATCAGTCTGTAAGTGCTTTCAACAAAGAAAATTTTAAAATTTAAGTTGTCACTGTGCGGACGAAAAAATTGAGCGTCGTCGTTTCATACGTCGCGACGCTATGAAGGCGAACGAAAGTTAGTTTAACAAACTTAAAATGATAGCTGTGGGTGTTGGGAATCGAATGGTATATGTGAACCTTTGCCCCCCCGTTTGAGCGAAAAAATTTTTTATCGGAAAAGACTAACGGGGGCATTAGTGGGTCTGAGTATTTGGACACTTAGTGAGGATGGCTGAGGACTGGGTCATGGCCTTGGCGAGTTTTTGCTGTATTGTCGTTTTGTGTTCTGTTCATTTTTAAAATGACATGGCGTCGGGGGGGTCGTCGCTTGTGGGGATTCGTTTTTTTGGGAGGATGATATTTAAAGCGTTTTTACGTCATTTAAGCGGCGTTGACAGTAGGGGTGGGACGTGGATTCTGGGGTTCCGGCTCTATGTTAGTGGAGGGGGGGAGGTGGGAATTTGTTGTTGTTGTAAGGGTCCAGTATGGTAAAATTTCGGCTATAGTTAAGTTAGGTTTTTGATCATTTAATTATAGTTAGCCTTCATTTTTTGCAATTTCCCGTGAGAATTAGGTTTATTTTTTTGCTGTTTGGTACAAATTTGAATAAGTTAGGGGTTTTTAAAGAAATTTGGAAAACTTTTATGACCGCTTTGGGAAAGGGGCTTAGGCAAGTTGGAAGAGGTGTGGATTTGGAGTTGGGAATGTGTCTATGATGCAGTGAAATGTCAGTTTGATAGGTGTTTTTTTATTGTGGGGAATTATTGATTGGGGAAACTTCAGTCAGGCTGGCTTGGGGGGATTTAAACTTGTGTTCATTTTGGAACACAGGTATTTGGTAGAATCGCATGGGGGGATGAAAAGAGATTTTACGTGTTTTTTTTTTTTTTTTTCTATAGCAAAACGTACATGGTAAATTTAAAAATTTAGTTTATATTTGTAATTGTAATTTCTTAAATTGCAGAATAATTTTTTTGGTTTTATAATTTTAAATTTCTTTTCTAAGTAGAGTTTTTGAAATAAATGTTTTTGTTTGAATTCTTTGTTTTGATGGATGTTTAATTGGAGCTATACTAATTTTTTTATTAGTAAATTTTTCATTTTATGTATTGTTTTATATGCTTGTTTGCATTAATTTTTATTATGTAAAAATTTTAGTATTGCATTTTTTGGGTTTTTTTGTTTTCCAGCAGTTATGCATATTGGTTATTAGGTAATTTTGAAAAGCAGTTTTAGTATTTTGTTTTTTGACCTTGGATGAGAGAAAAAGGAAATGCTGTGATTTTTTTTATGTTGCAGTTATTGATTTTAGTCATTGGGGATATTGGGAAAACTGGAAACAAAGGGTGCAGTACTGTCTGCAGTCGAGCCGCCGGGAAGGGCAGTTCCATTTACCATCGGGGATCACTGAAGATGGATTTTTTATTTATTGAAATTTAACCCGGGGTTTTTACATAATTTTTAGGCAAAATTTTACAGTGATTTTAACGAAAAAAGAGGAAAAATTGTTTGATTGTTTTTTTTTTTTACAAGTGTGTAATTTTTAAAAATTTTTGTTTGAATTTGAAACTTGTGTTTTAGACTTAATTTAATTTCAAGTATGTTGTTATTAATTATTATTTAGATTTTTTTGGAATTTTTAGGGTGAGTCACTGTTTTTAGTCATGTTTTTGGCATTTGATCCTTTTGTAAATCTACTTAAGGTTTTTGCTTTTTGGCTGGTGGGTCGTAGTTTGTATTTATTTTTTTTTGATTTTTATGGGGTTTAAAATCTTGGTATGGAAGGGAAATGTTGGGCAACTGGAACGAGGGGGGCGCAAGGGGGAAAGGGTGCACAGGAATTTGGGAAATTACTAAAAGGGGGGAATGTCTGCAGTCAAAAAAACTTTTAAGAATTCAAGGGATGGGACTTCAAACAGGGTATTTAAATTTGAAAAAAAAAAGATAAGGGATATGAGGGAGTGATATGAAGAAATAGAAAATGCAAAATCAGAGACGATTTTTTTTCCCCCCCGTCCCAGAGTAATGTATAGTATATTTGGGTATATATTCATATTCATTTTGGGTTTGGGAAGGCTGAAGCTGAAGCGCAGGGATGTCGTAATAACTGTCAACAATGGTTGTTATTGAGAAGTTTTAGGAATGTGGGCGTTATTTGAAAATTATACAAGAGGGAAAAAAGTTGTGTTCTGTTTCAAGTTTGTTTAAATCTGGAAATCAGAGTGTTAAAATAGATTGCTGACAAGTATTTAAAGGATGAAGGGGAGAAGACCCTTTCTCGGGCCAAAGACAAAGAGGGGCCAAGGAAGACTTTAATTTGGGTTTTTGGGAAAGAGAGTTGAGTGGGGGGCGGATAGCAAAGCTGAGATGGGTCTTGACTAAGTGGGGGGGGAGAGATACCCAAAATCAGGGAAGAGGGTTGATAATGCCGAGAGGGGGCCTAAACGAGGAGAAGGACTTTGGAACCGCAAGAAAAAAGAAGTAAGAAAGTAAGGAAGGAACCGGGGGAAGAACCAGGGGACTGGGGGAAAACCACAAGCTGGTTCCAAACGATAGGTTTTTGGTTTGGGCAATATTTTTTTATTATTTCTAGTTAAATTGAAAGTGGGGTTTTGAGCCCTGAAAATAGGGAAAATGCCCCAAGCTTGTCAAACAAATTAGGGGTTTATAAAAAATTATGATCCCAAAGGGAGAAAATATTTTTATTTTGTTATTATAATGCTTCCCAATAAAAAATTTAAAACAAAAATTATGGAAAAAATAAATTTTGGAACTACCCCCCAAGTAGCTTTAGCCCTTTTTAACAAATTTTTAAGTAAGGGTTAATTTACAATATTATGAGTAAAGAAAAAAAAAAAAATTTTTTATGTTTTCTCTCATTTTTTATTTAGGGCCTAGGTATTATTTTTAAAAAAAATTTAAAAAATTAAAAAAAATTTTAAAACATCCAAGGGGTCCGGTGCCAAACTAATATTTATTTATCTTTAAAATTTTATTTTTTTATTTGGGGGGGAAGGTTTTCCCTATTTTTTTTTTTTATTTAATTTTATTTAATTTTATTTTTTTTTATTAATAAAAATTAATTTTTTATTTATGTTTTTTATTTGGCCTACCCGGACTTTTTTTTAATTGGTTTTTTTTTATAAATTTCGCAAAATTATTTTGTTGTTCAAATCCAAAATACTAGGGTAGCTACTTTAAAAGCGGAAAAAAAAACAAGTTTTCTATTGGCCGAGAAAATTCAATTTCACCAATGAAACGAGCTACACTGTCTGGGGTGTCAGTTGGCCTAGACCAATCCAGCGCTCGTTTGGGGTTTTTCTATTTTTTGTAGTTTGGGGAAATTTGAAACCCGGGTCCTTAAACCTTTACTGTCCGACTAAATGATCATTTTCCCCGTAAAAAAACGCGCAACGATGTTAAGACTGATAAATAATTTTTATCGGTAATTTACTTCAAAATGAGTATATTTTGAATCGGGGGGTTTTTTTTTAGACCAAGAGTAAAATTTCCGGGCAAGAGGGTAGGCCCTACACCCCCTGACATAGCTAGCCCTACATGCGACCCTTTGAATTAAAGGGGAAAGGTAGGGCACCTTTTTATTTAGGCCCATTTAGGTCTTGTAGCTACTTATACATGCCAATCTTTTAAAAATAAAGTTTTGTCCTGGACTTGGGGCGGTGGGGGGTATGGGGGATAAAAAACGAGTAGGCTAGCCTGGTCCAAAAACTACGTGACGTTAAGAAAACTTTGGGAATGGTCCAAGTCTTTATCCAAGCCACTTTTAACATACAGCTGGCGCATCCGCTTTAAATATCTCTTGTTCAGTTTTTCGATAGGTCCTGTTTCCATTTTAGTCTTTGGGCCACGATCCCAGGCCCGAAAGGCCCGAGAAAAGAGGCTTCGGGGACGGGTGGGGGGGCCCTTCCCCTAGGGTGGGTTGGCCCGCTGCAGCTTATTCTTTGGTGGGTTAGAACTGTTGGGCCCCTTTTGGTAAGGTTTTTATGGCAAAAATGGGGGGTTTTAAGATTTATAGGGGGGTTACACGTGGTTTTTTTTGGTTGGTTAGTTTATAGAGGTTATCCCCCTTATGGTTAGATAAGGTAGTAAGGGGGGGGTTTTGCCCCTTTGGTTGGGTTGAAATATAAGGGGTTTTAAATTGGGGTTTTTGGTAAGGTTTCAAATCTAAAATGGGGTGAATGTTAGGAATTTTTTGGGTCCAGGGGTAAGGCTGTGTAGTCACCTACCCTACCTACTATATTTTAGGTAGGTTATGCCTTTTGGTTAGGTGGGGCCTAAGGGTAGTGGAAGGGGGGGGGGCTCCTTTTTTATTCGATGGGTTTAGCTCTTTGGTGAGGTTAAGGGGGTTGGGCCCCTTTTGGGTTAGGTTAGAAAGGGAAGGCCCTTTGATAGGCCAAGGTTTTTATCTAGGCTATAGTATTGAGGGGGGACCTTTGGGTTTGGGGATAAGTGGTTTTAGAAATGGAAAGGATTACGAGTTACGACCTTGGGAAAGGTTTTTCGTATGGTTTGGGGGTTTTATAGAGGGTTGAACTTACCTACATGGGTGTGAGGGTGTTGCGGTGGTTTGTGATGGGAATGCCCAAAAGGGGGGTTTTAAAAGTGTACAGGTATCAATACCTACATCATTGATTCCATTGACGTCTGAGAAAAAGGGGAAAAATTTCCCCTCGGTTTGCAAATGGGGTTATGGGGCCCTTGACCTCCGAATCGAGCGCGGAAAAATTTACTATATTTGTCGGTACGTGATAATACTTTAAACCTAGTCCAAGCCAAAAATGGTGACCGATAGGAAAAATTTTTTGTAGGTAGGCCTCCCATCGGGAGCAAGTCAGTAGACCTATTTGAGAGTGGTATGGGTCTGTACTGAGGGCACACCCCCCCCGTGGGCCCCTATCCACTGATGGCATCTTGTGTCAGGTTAGTTTGTTTTTTCTAAACCAGTTTTCTAATAAAGACCCCCCCCCTGAAAAAGGTTGTAGGCCAAAAAATTGCCCTTCTCCACTTCTTTATTAATCTGTTTGTTTTATAATGAAATTTTTCACTATAACATTTCCCAGAATTATTGAACTTTTTGCTGGGTTTTTTGAATTTGGGGAGGGGGGGGGGGGTAAGCCCACCCAAGGTACTAAATTACCCTTTTCCCCGGCGGCTTGGCCCCTTGGATTAGACTATATTGGAGTTGGAAAAGAACACCCACAATTACTAATTCATGAAACAACTTTTACTTGTTGCCGGGGTGGAGGGATTCGAACCCGTGACCTTCCAAACAGAGTCTTGAAGTTGACCCCACTGTGGAAAACGAATATTGTGACCTAGTGTTAGCTCTACTACTAGGGGGGTTGGGAAAACTACAACGTCTCTTTACTCTCTTTCCCCCCCCCAAAACTAGGGTGTTAGAGAAGTATCCAAGGTGCCCCCCCCCCTTTCCAAAAAATCTACACGTATAAAGACCATGTTAACTTATTAGGCCTACTTTCATACAGTCCAAACCCAAAGATGTGCCCGACCCCTGATTTGTAATACGGCACCCAACGTAGACCTTTTACATCACCACAAGGCCAAGATAATAATTGCAAAATTTAGTTTTTTTTTTTTATGTGATTGGGTGTGGTGGGGGCTTGTGATGCTTTTCCGCATTCCTGGGGGAAAAGAAAGTGCATCTTCGGTTTCACGATATTGGACAAATGACGCCCTCCCCTCCTCCATGTCAGTTTTGAGGTTACGCCCCCTTTTTCAAAAAAGAAGGCCTCGCACCCTTTCTTTTCAGATATGGGACAAATGACACCCCAAACCCACATTCAGTTTTGATGGTTACCCCCCTTTTTTCTAAAAAGTGGCCTCGCCCCCTTGGGTTTCACGATACAGGACAAATGACAAGCCCTCTCACATGCAGTTTGGGACGGTTACCCCCTTTTCTAAAAAGTAGGGCTCGACCCCAAGAAAAAAAAAAGTGCTATCTTCGGTTCACGATACAGGCAAATGAAAGCCCTACCTCACATTCATTTTTGGAGGGTTTCGCCCCCTTTTTCAAAAAAAAGTGGGCCCGCACCCTTGGGTTTCACGATAAGGAAAAATGACAAGCCCTCCCTCACATTTTCGTTTTGAGGGTTACCCCCCCTTTTCTAAAAAGTAGGCCTCGCCCCCCAAAAAGAAAGAAATGCTTCTTGGGTTTCCACGTCAGGACAAATGAAAACCCCCTCCCTCACTGTCATTTTGACGGCTACCCCCCCTTTTCTAAAAAGTGGGCCTCGCATTCCTGGGAGAAAGTAAGCGCCTGTGTAACTCCTTAGAATTTGGTCCGCATAAACTCTAAAACCATACTGTCTAAAAAGCGAGCCTTAATATAATATTATTATTTTTTACGCTAAACATTAGATTTAAATTGAATTTAACTTTAAAGTCGTGTTTATTATTATTACTCTTTTATAAATTCATTAACTTACTGATGACTGTTCTAATGAAATGCAATCAAATCCCGGCAAACATGTTAAATTCTCAACGCCCCGTAAATTTAAGCCCTGTCAAATTTTTGGCCGGGCCCTTTAAAAAAAATGAATTTCTTTATAAAAATAATTATTGTTCTCAAAGCACACCCAGCGCTGCTCTAAAGCACGTTTGTACCAAATTACTTGGACATTTAAAAGCTTTTGGGGGGAAGCTCCCCGCCCCCCCCATGATCGTTCGGTGAGCTTCCCCCCCTTCCTCCGTCGGGTTTAGATTTGGCTAAGGCCCCATAACCCCTTTATGCAGTTACTTAGGGTGATCTAGCCCCCTGGAATGTGTGTTTAAAATATTTTTAAAACCCCTAGGTCTAAAAAAAATGCAAAATTAAATTCATTTAAAAGCAATTAAATTAAAAAGCGTCGGGGCCTGCAGGGTTGGCTTGGTCGCTTTGATTTAAAGTCCCCCACTGAAAATCAGTTATATAACTGAGTGGGTAGACTCTAAATAAAATTTATTTATTTTATTGTTTGAAGTATTCGTAGGTGGGGGTAAAACCTTGAAAATGTAAGAAGAAATCAGATTGTTTTTGCACCGAGTTTGCTGGGGGGGGGGAGGTGAGTAGGGGGAGGTAGGATTCGTTTGGATGCTTGTATTGAAGGGCCTACCTCATACACTTGAAAGATAAAAAAACAAAAAACTTTTCATGTTGGGTTACGGGGAGGTTTTTTATTCACTACGGAAAAAGAAGGGCCTATGTTTTGTCAAATTTTTATCCCTGGAAACACAAATATTTTCGCACTTTACTTTCATAAAAACATGGGGGGATAGGCGCGGGGCTAGATTCGACATGATATGATTGGAAAAAATCGGGGTTCAAATCTCCTAGTAATGGGAACCTTTTTTAAATCACTCGCGAAAACCCTTTCATTTAAACAGAGAACACTCGAGTAACAAACGTTAACTCGCAGTTTTTGAAAACTTGTTCGGTCTCCCTGTTTAGACCGCCCTTTGTGTTCTCGAGCCGAGTTTCTACCGGCCTGATTTTGGGACTGCACTGTACAGAACTAGCTCCAGTTGTTAGCTAGACGGCGACTTCTCGCATGGCCCCATCAAAGCTTTTCTGCGGAAGAGCCGCAGCCTTCTTTAAAAAGATGTCGACAGGTTTTCGGTAGTGTCCCCCTGGAATCGTTCCCAGAAAAAACCAAAATTATTAAAAATTTTAAAAATATTAAAAAAATATTTAAAAAAACAAAACAGATCAAATTTTATTTTTTTATTTTTTCTCGGGGGAAAAAATCCCCAGTGTGGAAATCGTGATTGATTGAGTGGGAAATTTCTTAAATCTCTATTTTTGCACTTTGGCTAAACGAGACGATGGTGGTGATAGAGAGGGTGAAGTATGAACAGAAGGGAGGAGGGGAAAAAACCGGACCGGCAGAGCCTACTCCTTTCGAAAAGTCCCGGGACCAACGGCTTAAGTCCCTTTGAAAGGACGGGGTAAAATTTTCAGTCTATAGGGTTTCCCCCACTAACCCCGACTGCCGAGCAGGAGAAAGAAACCGTTTTCACTAGCTCTCGAAACCCCCCATCTGCTCTAACCAGGGTATAAGTAGTTTTAGGGGAGGCGGGGACCCACTCTACCCCTGACCAGCCCCATTGTGTGGAAACTCCCGAGATTAAAAAATTTCATCTCCGCTGATAGTACCCGGGTCTCCCGATTTCGGTCGGGTGCTTTTATGCTTTTTGCTTTTTTAACTGATGGGACTTCAAACATTTTTTTTTAAAAAGATGGGGTGTAAAAAAAAGTAGGTACCCGTGTAGGGTACCAAAGATTTACCCGAGTGATTCATTCGGGACCAATAGGGTTTTTTAAATTTTAGGGTTTTTGGGGAAAGGATGTTCGGGGCTGTTTAAGAGGACACATTCCCTAATCCCTCATGTATTCGTATTAACGACTGGGGAAAAACCCCGAAAAAATCTTTATTCAGGTCGCCGGCTCAACGGGGTCCGAATCCAGGACCTCGGGAGGGTTCAGTATCTCGTTCGGGGGTTTTTTATCTTCTTTGCTTAGGAATTTTAAACGGTGACTTTGAGCCCCCTTAGCAGCAGGGACTAATTCATTCTATTTGCCTGGCTAATTCTTTCGCTGTCCCGGGGGTAATCGTTCTACTTGATTTATCGGTGTTTCATATTTTTAAAAAGCCGATCTCTAGTTGGTCAAAGTTGGGCGGGTTTAAATCCAATGTCCACCACTTAGATATTCTATCCTTAACTTCCCCAACCTTCGAAATTTCTGACGCTTCCCAAAACTTAAACTTGTTTACTACAACAGTACATCAATCACCAATAGCAATAAATACTGGGGGGGTGGGATTGACATTCCTTACAAAAGTTAAAAAATATAAAAAATCTCATTCTAAAAAAAATACTAAAAAAAGTTTTCCGCCCCCACGAAACAAATTTATAAATTGCTTTGGGGTTCTTCAAACACGCAAATTTACCCTTCATATTAATATTTTTATACAAATAAAATAAATGTTTTCGCAAACCCTCCGTCCCCAGCTGAAAAACAAGCTGCTTCGAAAAATAGCAACAAAAAAATATCAAATGAATAAAAAAGGGTATAACCCCGCTCTGCTTTATTTTTGGCACAAGCTTTTCAATATAATTCCTGTCAATTCGTAGCCTCATCAAAATGTTTTTTTTGTACTAGCTTAAAAAAATGGCCTTTTTTATCCAATAAAACCCCCATAAATGATACTCAAATGCTTGTATAGACGTAAAAAACGCTTTCTGCACACATTTTCGTCCAATTTTTTTCCTATTTTTTTCCCCCTGTTCGTTTTTAGCCTTAATTAATCATTATAAAAAAAAAAAACATTTTTAACTAAAATTTTACTATGAATATTTTTATTTTAATTTTATGTTTATTTCCTTTTTAATTTTATTTAAACCTAGCCTTAGGTATGATCATATTTTAAGTATGTTCCAAACCAAAACAATGGTACTTTTTTTGTAAATGTAAACTAAAGATAAAAAAAAAACGATTTCTTTTAGCATGGGAACCCCACCTCAAAATTCAGTTTATAGGGGATACAAAAATTTTGGTTTAAAATGTATTTTACGTAAAATTTGGAAAAATAAAAGGGAATTTAAATTGAAATTTGGAATTGGAAAAACAGTTTTTTCCGTAAAATAGAATTTATTTTATTGATTTATTTATTGACGGGAATACTAGCAAGAAACTAAAACATGTGTTTTATTTTGTGCCATACTTTACTCACCACTGTGTATGACTCACAGTATAGGGAGGTGTGGTGTTACTTATTCTAAAACACCCACACAAGGACAAAGAAAACCGACATGCTGGAAGTGCCGGGTCGAATCTATCGGGACCCGGGAAATCCTGACGGAAGTTTTTCCCGGGTTTTCCTCGTCGTTATGCGAATGAAAGGGGTTTGGGCCCATTTACAGTCCTCGCAATCCCTTTTTTTTTGTCCTAATTAAATACCCACACAGATTCGGGTCCCCTAACCCCCTTTGGGAATTTTAAAAAAAAACTCAAAAAAAGCGAGGTTAAATTTTTTAAAAATTTTAAAAAATCCCAAAAAAAGCGTAACTCCTCTTTTGTATCAGGGGCAGCTACCACAAGAAATAAAATAAAAATTTACAAGAATGGGAATTTTTCCTTTAATTTGTCTTCCCCTGAGCCAACTATTGGGTAGTCTTTGGCTATCGTACGAGGCGGGGGGGGAATGGAAAATAGGTGCGTTGGTGTCCCCAAAGGGCGACAGCTCGACGTATACGTTCCCACATCATGTCCCGGGGTGTTTTTCATTTCGCATTTTTACTCGAAATGGGGGTACAAAGGGTGCAAGATTTTGATTAAAATAAAACAGTACCTTGGGGTAATTTTTCTTTTCCCATGATATTTTTTCACTTTTTTATCTTTATTTTTTACTAATTTTTAAATTCAGATTAGCATCACTTTGTTTCTTTTTGATCGAGACTTGCTATTGGATAATGGTAGGCTCTACACTTGTTAGGAAAAAAATATTTATTGTTAAAAAAAATTTTAAAAAGTTTGTAAAAAAGGAAAATTTTTTTTTTAATATTTTTTTAATGGGGAAAAAAATTTTTATACCCTTTAAAGTTCGTAGTTTATGTTTGGGGCATAAAATTTAACGTACCGTACAAAAAACCCAAAAGGGACGCCCGGGCACAATTCACTTTAAAATCAGGGCGTCTGCAACCCCAAAAGGACGCCTCCCCCCCAACAAAAAATGTCGAAAATTTCTTTACGTACAAATACCAGATACAAATACCTAGTTTTTTAAGTTTGGACCCTGAAAATTGAGTCTTCAGATTTTTTTTCTAACTAGGTGGCCCCTTTTGACGCTTTAGCTTTAACAAATATTAATGCAATTTTTCAATATTATTGGAGGGAAATTTAGTATCCCCTTATTAATTTTTCTTTTTATGATAGGTACGAGTTTTTTTTTATCAGGTAAATGTGTAAGCGGAAAATCGGGGATTTCCCCCCTGCCACCTAAACCATAGCATGTTAAAATTGCCCGTGTCCAACCAGTGACCAGGTCCAAAACTGCCCCCCGCCCCCCCCCTCAGGGAACTTCTTCGAGGCTGTCACGTGCGTTCATAACTAGGTCAGAAGGTCGGGCAGTGGGACAGGGGTTGGAAAGGGGGGGGAGGTCGGGGGGGGGGGAGGGTTTTCGTCCCCCCGAGTCCCTGTCACCCTCACCTGCCTCCCCTTCCCCCCCTGACCCTCATCCGGGGTACAAAAGAAAACCGGGAAAAATGGCAAATTTTTCCCAGAAGGCATTTTGCAAAAAAATTTTTTTGATCCGGA
>JAMZAV010008743.1:0-25918 GCA_024449915.1 Sweltsa coloradensis | reverse complement strand
AAAAAAAATACCTGGTGGCGGTTATAAATGTCTCAGGGGGTACGTCAGCCAAAATAACATTCCTGCTATTTTTGGGTGTTTTTCCCTGGAAATGAATTGTTGACAGATCTCCGATGTTGCTTTCCCAAAAAGTAGAGTAGAAATCTTGATTTTTCAACTCTAAAATCTCCCCCCTAGCCCCCCTGGCATGAAATTAGGGGGGGGCAAATGCCCCCCTTCCCCCCCCTGTTCCCGAGCCACTGATAAATCGGTTCCTATAAATATTTTGCTGAAAACGAATTATCAAAATGGCCTAGTAAGAGGAGCACTTATTTTTTGATTTTTGATTGAAAAAACAAATTTTTGGGTAGATTACAGAGCATTTGTTTGCCAAAATATGTTGACGGGTTAATAAAGATCCCTCAAAAAAGCCTCTAAAGCTTATAATGGGGGCCCAAACTGTTTATGGGTCTTTAATCTTGATTTATAAAACGGGGAGTTTTAGCAAAGGTTGGAAAGCATTTTTATAAATTTTTTTTGAGTACTTTTTTAGATCTTGAAAAAAATGTTCAAAAAATCGTTACCAAATAAAATTTAAAACAAATTCTTCTTCAAATGATTTTTTTAAAAAGGACTTCGACAATTTTATTTAAAAAATGAAAAATATTGTATTTAAAACTTTTCTTACTTGCATTTATATTTAAATAGAAACAGCTCGAAGCCATCCATTTTGACTGCAAACTCTCGTATTGCAAAAATCTGAACTTTAAAACTTATTAATAATGTTATTGAGATTTAAGTTTTTAAAAAATTGTTATCATAAACCAAATTTTCCCTTTATACTTATTAATTTCAAAAAATAAATTGTAATATCGAAAAAACGTAGCTTATTAGTGTTTAATATTAATTAATTTTTTTTCATCTTATTTATTTTTTGAAACATCTAAAATACAAAAGGTTACGTTATTATAATTACAAAATAACGTCTATATTAACTATCGCAAGTGTGGCGGATGTCATAGAAATTTCGATTTCTATTAGGTTCCCAAAGAAGTGTGTACCAAAAAAAGTTGAAGTTGGGGCTGTGTAAAAGTTTTTTTTTTACGTTTGCAAAAGTTGTTTGTAGATTATTTTAAACCCTCTGCGCATTTTTGAAACTGATGTTTACAATTTTAAAGCCGAAAATTTCAAATATTAGTTCTTTAAGTTTTTAAAATTTTAATAAAACAAAAACCTTGTAAAAAATAAAAATTAAGGAGTAAGGACGTTTTGGCTGTATACGAATGTATATGAAAAGTTATTATTGGCACTTAAAATAATTGTGTACTGACCGTCATATTTCCAGAAAAAATGGCTCGGATTGGTAGGTTGCATGATAGTGGGGTCTATAAGCTCCAATATATATACAATCGTGCAAACGTGAAGAAAGCATGAAAATTTGTGAATTTACTAATATGACCACAAGGAATCCAAAATCGATGGCCCCAAGTTGAGTTCCTGTAAATTTCTTATTATTGAATTAATAAAATTAATTGATTAATTAACCAACAAAATTTTTTAAAGGAGACAACACAGTCGACATTGGTATCAAATGAAAGCTTATTTTACGGAGAATGAATAAATGAAAAAAATATTTAAAAATTTATTAATTAATCATCAAATTTAAATTGAATTTTAGTAATTTTTTAAACCACTTTCGATTTATGTATTATTAAGTACACCTAAAATTCTGCCGATTGTCATACAATTTCACCCCCTTTACTAACATAATGCCAATAAATCCAAATTTTGATGGCCCCAAACAAACTTCCTTCCACTCTCAGCTTAATGGATTAATGAAATTAATAATTAGATTAATACCCGTTACATGTTTGCCATTCACAAACCACAGTCAACTGATGTATCAAATAATAACAAAACAAGCATAATAAAAGAGAAAAGTGAGGGCCCCCAAGGTCGGGTTCTTATCACTTTCCCATTAATTCAATTAATTCAACTAACGGCAATTAATCACAAAAACTACAAAATTAACGTACAAAATAAACACAGCATAGTCGACTTGGGTATCAAATGAAAGCTTATTTCACGATTAAATAATGTGTGAAAAAATATTTTTCATTTATTTAAATTTAAACATCCAATTAATTACATTTTAGTAAAATTATACCACTTTTGACTTTTGTATAGTTATGTATTCCAAAAACTTTACCGATTGTCATAAAATTTCACCACTTTAATAACTAATGCCAATTAATCCAAATTTTGATGGCCCCAAACGAAATTCCTGCAACTCCCAGATTAATGGATTAATGAAATTGAGAATGAGCTAGATTCCCTTAAAATTGTCTTAACATTCAATTATACCTACGATTGACATTGTAGTATTAAACAATAGATCACAATAAACCCAAAAAATGATGGGTCCAAACTGAATTCCACTTAAATTTTTATTAATTGAATTAATGGAATTAATTATATTTATTTCAATCAAATGTGTAAATGATCACAACATAGTCGACTTGGGTACCAAAAGAAAGCTTTTTTTATGAATAATTAAAATGTGAAAAAATATATTTAGTTAATTAATGAATCATCTAATTAATTAAATTTAAACATCTAATTAATTACAATCTAGTAAAATTTTACCACTTTTGGTTATGTATAGGTATCAAAAACCCCTAACCGATTGTCAAAAATCTTACCACTTGACTTACACGATGTCAATAAAATAAAATAAAAAAAAATAATAATGGCACCAAACGAAATTTTTGTAACTTACATTTTATTAATAAATGAAATTTAAAAATTAGCTAGTTCACGTGCCACAGTCAACTGGTGTATTAAATAATAGCCAATTGTATGGTAATTAAGAACATTGACAGAATTTTATTAAGGGCATATGTTTATTAATATGCTACCGTTAATTACATTAAATTAAAGTGTAATTAATTGTTAATGTTCTTAAATTTCATACAATTGGTTATTATTTAATACACCAGTTTGACTGTGGCACGTGAACAAGCTAATTCTTAGTTTCATTTATTTAATAAAATGTAAGTTACAAGAATTTCGTTTTTGGGGTAATAATTATTTTATTTTATTTTATTGACATCGTGTAAGTAAAGTGGTAAGATTTTATGACAATCGGTAGAGTTTTTGATACCTATACATAACCAAAGTGGTAAAATTTTACTAGATTGTAATTAATTAGATGATTAATCAATTAACTTAATATATTTTTTCACATTTTAATTATTCATAAAAAAAGCTTTCATTTGGTACCCAAGCGACTATGTTGTGATCATTTACACATTTGATTGAAATAAATATAATTAATTCCATTAATTCAATTAATAATAATTTAGTGGGAAATTTTAGCTTGGACCCATCTTCATTTAGGTTATTGTGATCATATTGTTTTTTTAAAACTACAATTGTCAATCGTAGCGCATAATTGAATGTTAAGACAATTTTAAGGGTATCTAGCTCATTCTCAATTTCATTAATCCATTAAATCTGGGAGTTGCAGGAATTTCGTTTGGGGCCATCAAAATTTGGATTAATTGGCATTATGTTATTAAAGTGGTGAAATTTTATGACAATCGGTAAAGTTTTTGGAATACATAACTATCCAAAAGTCAAAAGTGGTATAATTTTACTAAAATGTAATTAATTGGATGATTAAATTTTAAAATGAAAAAAATTTTTTCACACATTATTTACTCGTGAAATAAGCTTTCATTTGATACCCAAGTCGACTATGCTGTTTTATTTTGTACGTTAATTTTTTAATTTTTGTATTAAGCCGTTAATTGAAATTAAATTTAATTAATGGGAAAGTGATAAGAACCCACCTTGGGGGGCCCTCACTTTTCTCTTTTATTATGCTTGTTTTGTTATTATTTGATACTCAGTTGACTGTGGTTTGTGAAGTCAAACATTTAACTGGGATTAATCTAATTATTAATTTATTAATTCATTTTTTCTGAGAGTTGAAAGGGAATTTGTTTGGGCCACAAAATTTGGGTTAATTGGCAATGTTAGTAAAGGGGGGGAAATTGTTGACAAACGGTGAATTTTGGTGTACATAATTATACATAAATCGAAAGTGGTAAAAAAATTACTAAAATTCAATTAAATTTGATATTTAAATTTAAAAAAATTTTTAAAATTTTTTTATTTGTTCATTCCCGTAAAATAAGCTTTCAAAGGGGTACCAATGCCGACTTGTTTTTCTCCTTTAAAAAAAAATTTTTTTGGTTAATTAATCAAATTTAAATTTTTTTAAATTTAAATTTAAAAAAAATTTACAGGAAAAATCAACTTTGGGGGCCATCGATTTTTGGATTCCTGTGGTATATTATAAATTCACAAATTTTCATGGGTTTCTTCACGATTTCCGATTGTTAGGGTTATAGACCCCCCTATGAGGAACTCTAGAACAAACAAAAAAAGCTGATTTTAGTAATAGTTTTTATTGTTAGCAAAATTTATTTTAAAATACCCTAACACCGTAAATAAATTTATTTTGCAGTCGTTAATGGAAACCAAGGGATTGATCCTCGGAATCCCTTCACAATTATACATCCGCAAAATACTGTTATCACCTAAGAGGGTCAACCCTTAAATCTGATGTATTCCCTACAGCGGGCATCCTTAAAAATAAAAATAAAAGTTCGTCCAAAACTTATAAATTATACAAATTACAAATGAAACTCCTATTTCCAATATAAGTCGGGTCAGTCAGGACATATTGTCATACGATTTATAATCCACCAATGTCTACTTCACACTTGTATTTGGTTGTTGAATGGTTATTCGAATATGGTCAATATAAAAGTAAAATGAGATTGAATACACTCAAACAATTTGCTTACGTGAAGCTATCCCTTCAGAGTGAACTACGTGTAATTACTATGTACCCAGATTGCTTAATAATCCCAGATTCCCGGAAACACGTACGATCCTTGGTCGCTATCTCTGAGTCAGGGGGAACGGTAATTCTAATGGCTACGCCCCGCTAGTTATTATTGTTGGTGAGGACCTGACTCAGCAGATAGACTTTCATGGTTCGGGAGGTCCCGGGCTGAATCCCGTCGAGACCGGCAATCCTGACTGAAGGTTTCCCCGAGATTTTCCTCAGTCTTAAATGCGAATGCAACGGATTGAGTCCTCTTAAACATCCTCGGACATCCCTTCACAAATTTTCCCATCCGCAACATACCTAGTTTTTTGCATTGCAAACATTGCACCAAGGACAGATTTCCCACGAAAAAAATATTATATATTAAAAGTGATGGAATGAATAAGACCCTTTCAAATCGAAAAATAAATTATATGTTTTCAAAAATCAGTTGATCTGTTTTACATTTATCAGAAAATAAAATAAATCTCTGCTATTTGAACGCTCACAATAAGATGTCACGCATCACTGTGACAGCTCTACCGCCATTAGACACCGCCGCCACGTTCCAGGCCAGAGTAAACACGGGCGTCACATTTGCATTCTAGAGTGTCTCTCGGATTACTAATGTAATCAAACAGCTAGTTCTGAGAAGTTGAAGCTATTCTAAAAACACAATGTTGACGGACTTAACCGGATTTAAATCTAGTTTAACCAAATATTTGAAAAGTAGACTTGGATTCTAATTTTAGCATTCACGTTGGAGATGGAACACATTGTCTTGTTTACAATAAAGACTTCCGCACATATCAAAACCAAGCGGAATATAGAATGAAGTAACAAATAACAACTCGACACGTTGTTGAAAAAGTGATGAAAAGATATGTGTGTGGTTTCATAAAAACACATTCACAACAAAAGATGAAAATGTTATAATTAGGACAATTTTATCAGAGTAGATAATTAATTAAATAATGAACACTTTTTTAAACGTGCTTATAATGATTATATTTATCTTTTTTACGCAAGTCATTGTTACCTAAACAATATGTATAATGTATATGGGGCTAGAGATTTCGAGATAGTAAAGAAAGTTTTTTTAAATTTATTTATTTATTTATTTAACGCCTATCCAATTCAGTTATAAAAACTGATTTACAAAGGAGGACAACTAAATAAATCTACATACTTTTTTTTTTTTACATAGGCCTACATTGTTGGCGGTAGTCCAGTTTCTTACGCTATAATGTATAAACAGAACTAGGCCCATCAGCATATAATTATGTTTGGTAATTTGAATTGAATAAAATGCTAATCATACAGTCTAAGAAAATTGATGACAGACTAAACATAAGCATGATTATCATAAACTAAGTAATTGATTTCACGAATTCATTTCTATTACTGAGAATAGCAAAAAAGGCATATTTTACATTCTACAGCTGCCTACTCAACTTGTAACGACGTATTTATATAATATTTTTCTTTGTCAAAATATGTAGAATATAATCATCCAGAAATTATACGTAAATTGTCCTATTTTCTACTTTTAAATTTTAACACATTTCATTCGTATTGCATGGTTGATTTATTATCTCATTTCAGTAATAAACTATAAATTATTCATGCTACTAATTCTGTTATTACCATTTTATTGGCACAAATTGCGGAGCATAAATAAATAAAACAGTTGAAGTAGAACGAGTGTACAACTGTGCATGCAAGGCGAGCAAATCATCCTAGTGGTTGACATACAGCCCTCAGGCGAAGTGCACAGTTGCTTTATACCATTGCCGTATAACTGTCTATTCTGCAGAGTATAATTACGTAGTAAATAATAATATGAATAGTTAAATAAAATAAAGCGAACACAGCGAAATGAGTCACAAAACATTTGATTTCTCGGTCTGTGAAAGGATCAAGAACGAAATAATATTAATAATAATAATATAAAAAAATTAAATAAAAAAAAAAAAATAATAATAATAATAATAATAATAATAATAATAATAATAATAATAATAATAATAATAATAATTTTTTTTTTTTTTTTTTATAATAATTTTATTTATTGTCAAAAAACAGAATATCATTAATACATCTCAAAGAAACCCACAAAGCCCATTATGCGGGCTCATCTGTGGAATAAACAAAATCACATAATCTAAACAAAAACAACCATAGAGGAAGGAAACATGAAAAAAAACATTAACAAATCATAAACATTAAGTAAACAAATTGAAGTAGATTAACTAGTAACTAACAATGAAATAAAACACAACCCCACGTCAAGGCTTTTTAAGTTATTTAAACACAACATAAATAAAGCTAAGTGATGAGTACGAAACAAGGCAAGAGCAGAACAGATTTAGACAAGAGCACTCAATTTTGACAACAAATGTATTTTTTTTTTTTTTTTTTAATAATAATAATAATAATAATAATAATAATAATAATAATAATAATAATAATAATAATAATAATAATAATAATAATAATAAAAACAAAAAATTGTATTTAGAGTTTACGCACTCAGTCACATAACTGATTTTCAGTGCGGGACATTAAATTTATATAAGACCAAGCCAACAATGTAGGCACCGACACCATCGACGAGTGAACAATGACCAACTATAGAGACAGGCATATTTAAGTAGGAAACACCGACCAATCAAGCTGGATACGTAGCTCACGACCTATGGGGCCCCAACCAAAAAATAACGTTTATTTAATGTCTATAAATAAGGATTAGGGAAGAGTTGAAGTTATTGAGTTGAATGGCTTTACACGTTTTTCAGCGACTTTGGTAGAGAATTAATTTCATAAGTAACATCATAAATTAAATAAAATAAATAAATAAATAAATTTTATTTAGAGTCTACCCACTCAGTTATATAACTGATTTTCAGTGGGGGACTTTAAATCAAAGCGACCAAGCCAACCCTGCAGGCCCCGACGCAATCGACGAGTGAGCGATAACCAACCAAAGATCGATATTTTTAATAGGAAATATAGCAATCAGTGGTATGGACAGTGCGAACACCCGCGAATCAACGCCAGAATCAACAAGGCCGATTCAGAACAACTCTGAAATTTATTATGTGCTTCGTTGCTAGGACGGCTCCAAAGTCACCGTTTACATACTCCTAAGACAAGAACTGATGGACTTAAGTCCAAATCAGAAGTTAAAAAACTTCTGACTTTAGCGGGAATCGAACCCTGGACCTTCTGCATTGGAAGCAGATACGCTAACCACAATGAATGAATGCTGTGAGCTAAGAAAGATTAAGGGTCGAGCTGTATGAAGCTGAGAAACTTAACGATCATACCAGAAACAGATTTCATAATTGAAGATTTTGCTGCAGCCAACGACCACAAAAGAAAAAACATTTCAGCACAATATAAGGCAAAATGACGTTCGCACGTATTTCCGCGTATTTCTTGTGCTCTAGATCTTAAAGTGTCCTCCAAATCTATCCTGAACAAAACACTTGGTCGCAGAGCACTTAATTGTAATTAATTCATAAATTCGTATTTAGTCCCACAACAAAGTTACTTAACCGACTTTCAGTGGGGAAGTTTAATTTAAAGCTGACCTTGCCAACGCTGTCTGTGCTGACGTCATCGACGAGCAAAAATAGCCAACCAGAGATCGGTGTTTGAAATATAGAACAGCGACAAAGTGGTTGGGCACGATTCACCAGCGGGCGACGCCAGAATGAACAAGATTAACTCGGAACAACTTAATACAACTTACAACGCACTTCGTTGCTAGGACGACTCCAAGCACTCTCAACCCAAGCATTGATGCAATTAATTCCATGTTGATTTTTGTTGTGCTATTCGAGACGATGAGTGATGATGAATGATGATCTCAAGAAACCTATTCCTTATACGGGATTCGAATTAAAAGCGTTCACCACCCCTTTTTTAGGCAATTTTCTGTTTGCTCGGCTGAATGACATCACAGTTGTTAGAAATTTTGAACATATCTCAAGAAAGTGGAAATAAAGGTATCTATAGTAACACATTCCTAAAATTTGTTTTGAAATAATTTATAAAAAATAAATTAGATTTCACGAATTTCAATTTTGTTAAAAAGTCCAAAATTGACTATATTCGTGAATTTTTTCTGGCTGATCAAGTCAAAATTTTGAAAATCTTTGACTGTTGGAACGTCCATGTATGCTTTATTGACAAGTTTGCAAAATTGTATATACGTAGGATGCTTTTTGGCCGAGCAAACCGCTATTTACTAACTATCAAAAGGGAAGTCCCCCACTGAAAATCAGTTATATAACTGAGTGGGTAGACTCAAATATAATTTATTTTATTATTTATTTATTTGTAATAATAATTTTGTAGGAATCCTGCCCAGGGTGCAATTTATGCCCCTCTTCAGTTGTCTAACTAGGTAAGTTGCGGATAGGACAATTGTGAAGGGATGTCCGAGGCTGTTTAAGAGGACTCAGTCCCTTGCATTCGCGTTAACGACTGAGGAAAACCTCGAAAAAACTTTCAGTCAGGATTGCCAGTCACGAAGGGATTCGAACCTGGCCGAATCAGAGTCTCGCGTTCGAGCCCACACTGTCGGTATTCTTCCTGTTTCGGGAATCGATCCCGGAACCCTTGGATGCAGGAGACTCTAACCATTCACAACTTATAAAATGTGAGGTGCCCATGCAACCATACATTTCTAGCTTGCGTGATGGCGATAGGTTTATGTACGTCCCCTTCACTATCCTCATAACTTATGAACTAACAGTTTGTCGTGTCTTGACCGCCCAACGTTGCGTAAGAACAGCCGTTAAACACTCTTAACAAACATTAAAGTCAGCTGTGTCTACAAGGTTAGCGAGAGATGGTCACTTTCGGATGTTTCTCGCATCATTTATTCAGAGAGGATGAACAGAATCTTCTTCTCTCGGTAGTCAACATCGTACACATGTCGGTAATAAAGAGGCACTAGACCACTAGAGCATAGACCGACAGGGGTTCAAATCCCGTTGAGACCGGCAATCCTTACTGAAGGGTTTTTCCGAGGTTTTCCTCAGGCGTTAATGCGAATGCTAGGGATTGAGTCCTCTTGAACAGCCCTCGGACATCCCTTAATTCACATTGTCCTGGAGAGGGGCATGAATTGCACCCAGGACAGGCTTAACCTACAAAAATTATATTTACTACAGCATAGATACTCATACTAATAATATGCTGAGGATTGCAACCTATACTAGCTCCAACGAAAGAATGCAGAAGCTCTCGTCACTAGAGGTAGTGGTGGGGTCGCCTCTGTGAATATGAAAAAGAAATAGGGTATCTGTTACCAACACAAGCAAAATATCTGTGTTAGATCACGGAGTTCTTCGTGTGCTAGATTCAAGCTGAGAGTTGACAAAGTTGTTATGTTGTAAAAACAATTTCGAGCTATCTGCGTTCTTTTGTTGGAACCACTTTCTTATTGAATAGGTTATAAGCACTCTGTTTAATCCTTATCATTCTGTGGTGACTTCTTCAGCTATATATCAAATCTCTATCAAATCACAAAGAATCCTCACACGCATTTGCAGTACAGATGTTTTCCCAAACATAAGTCTAATTAGCCATTAAGCACAAACGATCTAGACCATTATGATATGTTTACTTACACATCAAAGCGAATATACCAAAATAGATCGTTGCAAATCGTTAGAATTAAAAAGGGCCAATTGGAGTCTACAGGATATAAAACTTTGTAATTTGACATGACTCAATGTACGTACATTTTCATTTAAAAATTGTGTCATTTAAAAAACAAATTTGGAACTAATGATATATTTTCCATTTTTGTCCGAAGTTTGCAATTTTTAATAAAACCTGGTGCATAAAGTTTCGAGAAACTACATCAGACAAGTCCCGGGAAATTTGATCGTGAATTAATAGATTTATAAAAAGTTATGCAGATATGACAATGAAGGATGAGTCCAGCTGAACTGCGGTAAGACTGCAGGGTGCCTATTCAATTAGGACACCTGAGCAACCTTAATACAGTCTAAATTTAAAATTCATGATTAAAGTCTGATAATTTCTTTCCAACAGCTGTAAACACACCCTATACCTGGTTTGCCACGTAGAGCGGTGTAAGTTGCACCTGTGCCAAGCAAATAATTATTCCAAACTTAAAAAAGGAAGAAAACTTTATCTTTGTTCAATAACAGTTGTAAAGAGAATTGTTCACAGTACACATAATCACAAAAAGAAAAAAGAAACGGAAAGTAAAAGTGAAAAAGTTATTTTCCCGCACACACTTAATCAAACGGATCGTACGTTTGTTTCGGTGTCTAGAAACTTTAATCTTTGGGCTGGATATTCGATGTCTTTGTCTGCACGATATAGGGAATAAATGTTTTAAGTTTCAGTTGTAGTTTTCACGTTCAAGTTTCGAACGTGTAAACCAAACAAACACTTTTCTTTGTATAGTTTTCATTTTTGTCGGCTTGATCACTCTGTACAAAAAAACGGTTACCCTGATCTTCATGAAATTTTCAGGTAAACTTCGAAATCTTTTTAATTAGATGTACGCTACGTTCTTGGGAGAAACCGAAGAATTATTTCTCGGGAGAAGGTTTTGCATGATTTTTCCAAATACGGTCCCGTTTGATCGAAAAAAGTTCGAAAACATTGACCAGAAGTGAACCTTTTGATAAGAGTTGGAGGACTCAAAAATGCCCATGCACGAGAAATGGAAATTAATTTTTGCAGTACACAAAATACAAAACAAAAAATTTTGATTTTCCGTCGAGTAATCCGAAAAGTTCGAAAGTGCTGCAGGGTAACTTCCAGCGTCGCGTTTGAGCCGAACCCAAGCCTCTGAAGCTAAGACATTGGTTTCACTTTTCTTCGACAGGCTGACATTATTTTGTGTTAGAGTGTTAAGGTCAATTAATTTTTAAATAAAAAAAAATTGTATTTAGAGTCTACCCACTCAGTTATATAACTGATTTTCAGTGGGGAACGTTTACCTGTTCTATTATTCCTTTAAATAATTTAAGCATTGTTGAAGTTGAGCATAAAAAGTTATTTATTTATAACAAAGCTGAAGAACATAAACAAAGTATACATGTATGGCACACAAAGAATAACAATAATTATATGAAAGTTACAATTTTTCAATTTTCAATTTTTTAATAATAAGTATTTTTAAACAGTTTTTGTGAATCTAGTGAAGGAAAAATATGGAAAATTTTAAAGAAGTGTGATGATAAGAATTAAAATAATTGTAAAATGATCATCAATAAATTCTGGTGGTTAAGTATAGTAGTAAACTAATTATTTAGGAAAAGGGATTTCAATTTCAATTAAAAGAGTGTACGAGATTTATTAAATATTGTATTACATAAGTGAGTCGGGTGCTTGTCGTAAAATGTGTATTATGCATTCCAGATGTCTCATAGACATAAATATAAAACCTACTCAGTGGCAATGACTTGTACAATGTATTCACATACAGTACAACGGAAGTTCAAGGCGAGCAACTAATTATACCTAGTCTTGAGTTTTTTATTTAATATTCTTGATTTCCCTCGAGGATCGATGCTGTGCGAAGTGCTTTGATTAGGCAACGTTTCTTTCTTTCAAAGTTTTTTGTACGAAACGTTTTGTCTTCATTAAATCAGCGGCGCTCGGCTGTGCCTAAGTGGCCGTCATCATAATCCTAGCAAAGAACTCAACCGAGAAGAAAAAAAACTAGGCATCGTTTGATGCGTGTTTTTATCGTTGTGATAATGTTATCCCCTAGTTTGAAAATAACATTGAAATATGGTCGTCGTTTGGTCATAAAATTATCATCTTTGCAACTATTTTAACAGAGATAGATAACCGATAGATTTGGCTCATTGCTAGTCTACGAGGTAACAATCCGGAACACTATATAGATTCGATTCCGCCCATCTTGATTGAAAAACATCGATTATGATGGCAATAAAATACTTTTTCATAGAGATGCCTTGTGCTGTAGCAGTGTGAAATTTTACCTGGTGTCACCCTAGTGTCTAACTAGAAAATAAGGGTGCTAAGGTAGGAAATAGTTGTGAAGGTGATGAACCAAAGAGCCAATTAACGAAAATGTTGATTTTTTTATGTTTGCTTGTCCTAGCCATCATTCAACTGCAATAGAATACGGTACATATATTTTCCGATTTTCTCACGCTTTTTGACAGCAGGGGTCACAGTTTGGCCCAGGATGTCATATGGAGACGTGGCAAAATAAATTTTGAACATCGCCTTAAACTGATGCTCAAAGTTAAAATGTTTCAAATTAATAAAAGTATAATTATCTAGAATATTAAGAAGGGGTGGTACAACACTCCCCCCAGATTTTATTAACGGTAGGGAATATTTTTTAAACAGTATGTGGTTACAACTTTTTTTAAATTTAAGTTGTATCCACTAATTAACACAAGAATAATAAAAGTATACTAAAAATGTAACACGAAACGCGCAAAATAAAAAATTCAACATGGCGGTCAAAGATTAACTTTTTAAAATCACTCCCTTGGCTTGTACGAGGTACAGCCGCGAACAGTACGTTCACGAAGCTGTCACACGAGTCACGAGCTTCCCTTCATCCTATGTAATAACCCCGGGGACGTCACCCGCAGAATGTCAGCTCTTTGATGTGGCGCTGAAGCCGCAGGGTTTCACTATCAAGCTTGGGAGCGTGTGTAACATATCATGTACATTGTTCGCCTTTCATCTCGGCTTCATTCACAGTAGAAACTAACTTTAGCAGTTCCTGTGCGTAAAAATAAAGTAGTTAATTTTACTTTTCTGAATACTATTTTTACGTATTTGTCCAAAAGGATGTTTGCTGCAGTAAGTTTAATGCAAAAGTTCCTATATATTTTGTGTTCGAGCTATATATCAAGCTAAAAAGTAACTTATCTATAATAAAATATATCTTATAAACATTAATGGAGGGCCATCGTATACATACAATTTTCATGAAATATGTTATAATTTCAAAATTTTTGCACAAATTATTTTCCTGACAATTTTAAATTTCGAATTTTAATATTTCTTTAAAGTATCATCTAACAGGAGAATACAAAATTTAATAACTAATTAAGGATAATATGATGTGACATTCGCAAGATTGAAAATTTAAAAATGTGTTACGCGTTCGTACATACGTATAAGATTATGTATTTGGAAACGATAATTTAATAATTATTGATGATAACGATTACAAAAACCATCAGACCTACCTACTTATTAGGTTTTTATTTTGATGAGGCTATAATGTCGGTTATGGCAACCGTATGGGCAACGGTAGGTTCCACAGTTGGGCTACATAAAAGAGACATTTTCTGTCTCTTGCGTATTGGCATTGGTATACTGGGCTTGCTACGAAAGAAAACCTCACTCATTAGGGAATTATAAATCATCGTCACCATTTGCCTCGTTGCTAACAGGAGCCTAGATATCCAGTCAGCTCAATCAATCAAGTGTAGAAAAACAGTTTTCTACCGTCTGTCATTGATCAATCACATGCAGCCAACGTGCGCGTACACCACCAGAACAGTGGACCTTAGAGATTTAATGTTCATAATATAGCTTTCGGTTCTCCGTGTAGTAGTTACCTTTTTATTTTAGACAACATACAAGAGATAGTACGTATACAAATACAAATCCTTATACTTAGGGAAACCTGTTGTAGGGCGCAATGTATGTCCCTCTTCTTGCGAATAGGACAATTGTAAAGGGATGTTTAAGATTTATGATCAATCAATATAGACCTTCACGTTTACCATATGTCATTACCTTAATAGATTGTATGCTATTTCTCGTCAACATATTATATATTTTTCGTAAGACAGTTACATTTTTTTATTTTTTTCCACAAAAAAATCGAAGTTGCGTTTTTTTAAAATGAAGAACGCAAGCCTAAGGCAATTTTTTTTAAATCGACCTTCATGGTCATCTATCACCACTCATCGTCTCGAATAGCCTTAGTGCCTTAGTGCACAAACTCATTATGATAAAATCCTAAATATATAGACGTAAACCAACACGCATTGAATTTGAATACGATGCCTAAATCTTTTGTGACGATGTTAGAAATTCTCACCTCTCCATCTATCTTCTGTCTCGAATGGCATACATACAGATAGTGATCCCATTCTTCCTGAGGCCGGTGACGTAGGCCTATAGCCTCGCCCTTCTCGCGTCGTTCTAAGCGTTGATCAGGAATGCCGAGGATATTACAACGCATTAGATTATTAAAACCATGTAGTACACATTTGGTCTATCGGGAAGCTTTCACGGCAATCATTAGTAAATTATCAAAGGAATTGTTCATTAGTCATACCTACGAAATTACCAATATTAATGTTTTGGGGCACTTCGTTAAAATCGAATATCTTCGAGATATATTAGTTTCCTTTTTTTTACCAACAAACAAATAAACAAAGTTTATTATGATGAAAGATTTTAAATTCTAGAGGAAAGTTCAGCCCTTGGACATTCCTTCCACAACTGGCATTACCCCAAATATATAGTAAGCCATCTGAAAAAAGGGTACGAATAAAATTAACCACGTGTATAGGTTTCCCATGGGAAATAACAAAAATTGTTAAGTTTCAATTGCATTGCATACGACACATCATAATCATCATTATCATTCGTTAGAGAGAGAGAGAGAGAGAGAGAGAGAGAGAGAGAGAGAGAGAGAGAGACGAATTTAACTATAACACCATGAAAACGTCTAGGCTTATTACAGAGGTTTACCGCAGTGATTCCTCGCTACGACGCCTATAAAATAACCCTAGGATGTTCCCTCCCTACATGAATTACATAAAGGTTTTAATATGACCTGTATTGAATTGTATCCTATGTATTCTGTATTAAATTGTATTATTAATGAAACTGCATGTAAAAATATAGCTGTGAGTTAAATAAAGAATGATCAAAGCAATTGAAGATATACCAGATTATATGAAATTCAAATCAGAGATGACAAAAATTGTAATAATAAAAGATTCCTACATTGCTAAATACTGTTACTGAGAAAGGACCAAGCTGAATTAAAATATTAAAAATCTGCATAATTACTTTTGTTATTAAATTAGTATAGTATACATCATATTTTGTTTATCTTCTTAGTAATATGAGTTGTGAAATAAATGGGAATTGAAATTATTGGATGAGCGAAGCGAAGACTTCAATTTCACTGACCCCCAAAAAATTTAGCTCGGGTGTTTTTTTTTTTTGTTTTTTTTTTTGTTTTTTTTTTGTTTGTTTTTTTGTCTGTTTGTTAACTCTCTACCAGGCAAACGGCATATCCGATCTTGATGAAAATTTGACAGGACCTTCGAAATCTCTGAACTTAGAGGTGTATTGTTTTTGGGTACAATCGAAGAAATATTTCTCATGAATATCGTACTTTTACGATTTTTTCGATTTTTAGTGCGATATTTTCGTGACATTTGGGCCAATTCTGACCAAACGGGTGGGGCTACAACGTTCATATTATACATGGACATTAAGGTTATGGTGATGTAGTACCTTTTGAAAGAAAAATTTGAAAAAGTTAGCCAGAATCCTTAGAAATAAAGTTTTTAATATAAGTTTTTTGATTTTTGTGCGATATTTTCGTGCCATTTGGGCCAATTCTGACCAAACGGGTGGGGCTACAACGTTCATATTATACATGGACATTAAGGTGATGGTGATGTAGTACCTTTTAAAGAAAAAGTTAAAAAAAACTAGCCAGAATCCATAGAAATAAAGCTTTTAATATAAGTTTTTTACGGTAAATAATACCAATTGACAGGTTAACTTGACAACAATCACCTACAATGCCTAGGCAGCAAAACAAAGCACTTGCAAAAGTAAAGATATCCCACGCAAACTAAAAATTTTAAAAAGCTCATCCATCAACGCGGCGGGACTTTAGCGTTTTCCTAGTAATCAATCAAGATACACGATACACGATTCGTCAATGCTCTTGCCTTGGGAGACAAACTATCATTGAACAATCTTCGATGGTAACAAATTGAAATATTTTCTGTCTAGAAATGATTTGCCCTTGAACCTACTAATCACCTAGATTTAATCGACCTAGAATCTCATTTCCAGGCAGCTGATGTCTCTGACACTTAAGTAAACTAATCCATTAGTGTGATTACTACTTGAGGTTACTGCCCTACAGACCAATTACTAATATAGGCTCAGTGGGGAACGTGTAGTGAGGGAGTGAATAGCCAGCGGGTGGCACTTAACTGTTAACAACCAATAACGTTACAATATTACCATTGTATCAGGGTCGTAGGAAATATTAGGAGTGTAATTCACTTCGAAGAGACTGAAATTAAACTGCACACGATAAAATCGGTATATTGACAATAGCACTGATGCTATTCGAGAATATGTAAATTTAATATTATAATATTTTCATCAGCATTATTTGTTTCATTTTTCAATATATTGGACGTGGTCAGGGGTAGAGTGGGCGTCCGTTCTGTCCTGAAACTCACGTATACCGCTGGTTAGAGCAGATGGAGGGTTCAAGAGCTGGTGTAACCGGCTTCGTTCTCCTCGACGTCTGCTCGGCAGTCTGGGTGAGTAGAGGAACCTATATGACTGTCAAAGTTACACCGTCCTTTCGAATGACACGTCAAGCCGTTGGTCCCCTTGGTACTTTTCGAAAAGAGTGGACTACGTGCCGGTACCGGGTTTCCCCTCCTCCCTTCTGTTCATACTTCATCCTCATCTATCACCACTCATTGTCTCGAATAGCCAAAGTGCATTAACATGAGACGTTAAGCAATATCCAATCAATCAATCATCAATTTATAAATTGGACTTTACACTGCACTTAAATAATGAAAATTAACAGGATTTAAAGAATATTTCAACGACTAATAAGTCTTTTTTTTTTAGAAAACACTCGTGTAGGTGTAATGGATTATAAGGAAATTAATCCAGAAATTACAAAATCCATCTCTGCGGGGTATCGAACTCCGGTCTCCCAATTGCCGGTCGGGTGCTTACTCCTAAAGCTACCGAGACGGTACCACTGGTTGAGACGTACATGGCCTGGTTACCTAACAACAGTGTATAAGAGTTACAAACATCACCTGCCTTATTGATACATCTCGTTAATATTATTTGTTTATTTTATTTTAATAGTGTGTGTTATTTTACGATAACACCAGTGTAAAATTCTTATAAGTAATCACAACTAATTCGGAACAATGATAATGTTAAAGCGCGACATCGATTCGCCGATTACACATATAATATAAGTTATGCTTTTTTCAACTATTTTATATAATTACAAATCAATAACCGAAGCAACCGTCGTTTTGCAAACAATGTTACCATTGTATTATTGAACATTTGCTTTTACCATTGTAATATTATGACCATGTTTTTGCTAGAATTTGACTTTGCGTCGATCATGTTAATATTATACATGACGTATTTTAGTTATTAAAATTTGTTTTATTGTTTGTTTTTATTAATTGCATGTTGATAAGTTTAGTTTAGTTTAGATCACCAAATTTGTATAAGCCTACGTTTATGACAAAAAAATTATTAACCATAAGTTTTTAATGACAGTATAAGCCATTGTTAAATTATTATGAATGTTAAGGAAAATATCAGTTCATCACTCTTTATATAAATTATTGATTTCTATTTTTGTCTCCCTTCTACGATTTCGCTAAACCACTTTTGAAGGGTAAGGTTAAATCTGTTAAATGTCACACCATGCAGCCCCTTCTGAACTACCCTTTGTGATGGTGGTAGCCTACGTTGTAGAACACACCCTACAACTCGTCCGGTCATATTCCTATAGAGATAGTCAGTATAGCCAGTGTGTGGCTCGTTGGTCTTGTGGTTAGCTCTCTGCTTCCAATACAGAAGGTCGTGGGTTTAGTTCCCGCTATAGGCGCAAGCTATTTATCTTCTTATTTTTATTGGCTTAGGAATGTGTAAACGGTTACTTTGGAACCGTCTTAGCAAAGAGGCACATAATACATTCAAAGTGCTTCTGAATCGGCCTTGTAGATTCTGGCGTTGATCTGCGAGTGTTCGCACTGTCCATACCACTGATTGCCATATTCAAAATTAAAAGTTAATAATATCATATCGATCTAAGGTTGGTTATCGCTCACTCGTCGATTGCGTCGGGGCCTAGAGTGTTGGCTTGGTCGCCTTGGTTTACTGTCCCCGACTGAAAATCAGTTACATGACTGAGTGGGTAGACTATAAATACAAATTAACCGGGATATTTATTCGGATGAGCGTAGCGAGCGAATCGAGTGAAGCGAAGATTCCATTTCACTACACTGGAGAAAAAAATCCGGATTGTTTTTTTTTCTTCATTCTGTATTTTTGTGTGTTTGTTAACACGATTCCGGCTAAACCGATACTCCATGCAATTGCAATGAAATTTTCTGGAGGCCTTCGAAATCTCTGAACTTAGAACTGCCACGTTTTTTAGCGCCATCGGAAAACTATTTTTTATGAAAATCGCAATTTTACAATTTTTTTCGATTTAAAAAAAAATTCTTCGACTTATAACGCCTACATGCTTTACCCTATTTTATTGATTTTTTCACAGAACCTTAATTTTATGAATTAAGATATTCGTGTGAAATTGGAGCGCAATCGAAAAATTATTTCTAATGAAAATCGAAATTTTACGGGTTTTTCCTTTTTTAAAACAATTCTTTGACTTATAACACCTAAATGCTTTATCTTATTGTAATGATTTTTTCACAAAACCTTAATTTTATGAATTAATATATTTGTGTAAAATTTGAGCGCATTCAAATAATTATTTCTTATAAAAATCGCTATTTTACGATTTTTTTAATTTTTTTAAAAATAATAAAAATATAAAGTTCATTTTTTATTTTATTTAATTTAATAAAAAAAACAATTTCGACTTAGTAATAATTTTTCACAGAACAACAGAAAATCTGCATAACACATGGCAGCTCAATGCACCAATTACGCTCATCCAACAACGCGGCGGGACTTAAGCGTTTTCCTAGTTATTATTAATGATCACATAGTTCATTGCCTAAAAGGTGAACGATTTCTCAGGACAAGTTCCCTATTCAATGTTTAATTGATAGGAGTCGCGCGTAAGAAAAGAACTTGAAAGTCACAAAGCACTTAGTATAATAAGAGTTGTCTTCAGGTCTGGTCGCCCGCCGTTGTCAAGGGCATGTCTTACTAACCAAGTATTAATTAATCATCAGCTGTAAAGTCCGTTTTCTCACAACTAGACTTAGTGGCAAAAGAACCGGTTCCAAACTGTTAACCGGATATCCTATGAACCACAGGGTGTTTCCCTGGAGTCGGGAGGAGTAAGATTCCGAGAATGAAAGGTGTAACAAGTGTACTCGAGTGCAAGATATTTACATGAACGAGATCATAGGATAGGAATGCGAACAGAAATTTGGTCGAGGACGAAATTATAGTATTTTTCAACAGTAGGCGTTGATTATAGTTTGGTATTGTTCCATGTATTGTTCTGGTGAAGCGTTGTCAACAATACATAAGACAAAGTAGGTTGAAACCAAGGTCAGTTATATCTCCACGCGCTCGCCGCGCGATGAATATTTATACGGGGAAAATTGAAACACAAAATGTTATTTGAAAAATAGAAAATAATAATAATAATAATAAAAACAGTGATGGTTATTATAGGAATTTTACCTTATTATTAAATTAAAATTAAAATTCGTATTTAGAGTCTACCCACACAGTCACAGAACTGATTTTCAGTAAGGGAAATTAAATTCAAAGCAGACCAAGCCAACCCTGTAGGCCCCGACACCATCGACAACTTTGAAACTTTCAGTTGGATATTAGTGTTTTGTTTGTTTGTCCCCCATTTGATTAACATGGGATATTTAGCATTATGGAAATGGTTCCGACGACCTTGTGAGCTTCCGCGAATATCCGCTAGGAGATTTAGTAGACCTTGCGTTCAAACAACTATTCATCGTTTTAAACTAAATGCAAGTTTTATGTATGACTTGGTGTTCTTGCTTTATAGGGATCTATTTTGATTTTTAGAAATCACCTATACGGCCAAAGCAAGAAGTAACAAGCATAAATCAATATTTGTTTTTTTCTTAATTCACAAATCATTATTTTATGCTTCATTTTTCATTTCATTTAATTTTTTCATAATCTATAACCAATTTAATTTTAATTTTTGCTATTCTGTCTTAAGGCAAGCTTAATGTAAAGGCAGAGCTTTGTTTAAAATAAAACAAAGTTGTACTACTATAGGCAGGCCTAGTGGACCTATTATCAAAGATACATACATTTCTCTTTCATATAAATGTTATTGATTGCACTCCAGTGCACATTGCTCTATACTGTTGGATGGTGAAAGTGTAGACACCGCAAAGACAGAAGAACAGAAAGAGTGTATGAAGTGTACACTGGGGAATCGAGTACAATATAAAAAGTTTACGTTAGTTTACATAAGGGAGCATTTCCCAAGCAAACTAAATTGAATTTTAACTAGGTCATTTCTATGCGACGACAGAATGGCTACGACGTTGTGTTTATAGAAGCGTTCAAGTTGCTGTTTTGCGTTGTTACGTGCAGAAAAACGTTTCCACATTAAATAATTTACGTCAAATGCTTGGGTTGGGTGAGATCGACGCATGTAAATATCGCAGGGATATATTTATTTATTTATTTATTTATTTATTCAATGATTTACTGTCTCAGTTTTAAAGATTGATTTACTAAGGAGAACAATTAATAACATTACGTATATAAATGCAAAATAACAAAAACTTTAATTAATCATATATTATACTTCTTTTATTCATCCCTATTTCCAAACTAATGCACAGATGGGAGAAGCATTAGAGCTTTATTTGCTCCAGCTTATTATGACAACAAACATAGAATGTATATTCAAAATGTGAAATAAAATTAATAAAACCTCATGAAAACAATATTTTATTTGGAACTTTCATGTTTTATTTGTATGTTTGAAATAATAATTCGTCTTTGATGTTTGAATTACATAATATATTGTATTATTTTGTACTCCAATATATTTTCTTTTTAAATGCTTTATTCAAGATTCAAGTGTACATATTTCAGACATTTTAGTGTCCATTAAAGGGGTATTTAACCGCTAAACTCAAAAAATATATTTCATTCGGACTAACTAGTAATGAATTTAGCAATTAACAGAAAAAATTATTGGGGCCACCATGACCTCCCAAAAAATTGTCAAACGACATTTTCGAGCTAGGTCCCATCGGCAAAAAATCTCTCATAATAAATAACATGGGGACGATCTTTATGCCCCGTGACCTTGGGAGGATTTTGATCCGATAAAAATATTGGCCATTATTGACGTACTCTACAGCCTTTTCTGTAAATTCTCTATATTTTGTTTTGTAATTTGGGCAAGTAGTTCGGTCTTAATATGCTGTTTACCAAGATGAGGTGTGATTTTCCAATGCATGTTTGAGGGTATATTTTGGGCACAGTTTCAAGATACGATGTTATAAATGGGCATTTTAGATTGGTACTATGCTGTAGTATCTATGTGGACCAAAAAAGAAGCAGGTTAAAGCCGATTTTAGAAATTTCCCAAAACACCAATTGTCGCAAATTTCTGGATCAAAAAAATTCAAAAAATCGTGTTAAATCACAGTTACAAGATATAATTTTTTAAACTGTCATTTTAGTGTAGTATTGTGCTATAGATCACGTGGTAAAAAATAATTTTTTGGGTTTTTAGCCCCTTTAAGATGTCACAGTAAGGTTTTGATTGTACTAATTGAAAAATGACGTACGATCCATGTTCAACAATATCCACCATAGATTTACAATCCTTTTTGTCATCATAAATAGCAATCAGTTCGTTAAGTTATCGTTGAAAGCTGTTCGGGCTATCCTTGCTGACATCACGCTGTGCCTTTGAAGTATGCTAAAACTTGAATTAAATTGTTTAGTTATGTTAATGAAGGTTCACGCGGCGGTTCGCTGTGTCATCCTCGTCGGCTCAGTCATCAGATGTTATCTTACACGGTTGTTGGTTTTGAATTGTGTTGTGAGACACAAAGAACAGAGTGGGGATGGGGAATTCCAAGGATGAGCAATTAAACAACAACACCATAGCAATGTCAATGTCGTAGGTTACTGTTTCCTTATACGTTGAGGTGTTGAATACTTGTATACTGAGTCATTGACTAAAATAGGTTAATCACTTAACATAAAAATTAACATTTATGAAACGGATGATTTCAATAAAACGAATGTTTAACACGTCACCTTAAAGAGTTGACGTCTAAATCAATTTCCAGTCTTTAATTTAAGCGATGGCGTTATAACAAAGGTAATAATTGTTAACTTGCACAAAAAATAAAAATTCGAGACAATATTTCGTCTACGTTGTATAAAAGCTTTAGTAAAGTGCTATTCGAGCCGGCGAGTGGTGATATGAAGGGCTGTAACACTGATCATCACATTTTGTAAAGTAAAATTGCGCGAAAGCTGTTTTGAGAAGGTTAAAAAAGGAAGATAGAGGGTTGTAAAATCAATTTAATGGTGCGACAGCCATAAGGTGCCTTTAGTAATTGAATCACTTATTGAAAGGGCGTAAGTCCAAAAACATAGTTCTGAGATAATCAAGTAATGTTCTTCATAATGCACCTTATTATTTTAGGCTCAAATTTACTTTTGTTTCCAGAAAAGGTATGTCATAGCTTTATTACGTTGAAAACATAAATTTATAAATCACAACGTGTCGACGGGAAATGAATTTTAAATGAAGTGGACTTACGCTCTTTCAAAACTAAATGATATATTCAAATGTAAAAACATAGAAAAACACTTCTGCCCTTTCAATGCAAAACGATGCGGCAAGAGGAGGAAAGAGGGATTGTTGTTTCTCACGTCGACTGCCAGAGCTCGCTTCTAGTTTCGTGAAGTAAAATACTCCCCTACAATAGATGATGTTTGCGAGATGGAGTTTATCTCTTTCCTCGCCTTTTACGATCAGCAGAGCCATACTCTAGGCCAAATGCTACCCCGGGCCCAGACGGGGGATGTCTTTATTTATTTGCATTTGTATAAAAATTTATTTATATATTGTCAATGTTTAACATAAAACTGTAAATGCATGATTTTGTTATGTATACTTCATAATTTCAATGGTTGCTAACAGAAATGAAACATTTTACAGAGACCTAACTGTTTTGAAAAGATGCAAGCGATTTATTTGACTGACTAACAGTGAGTTGTTTGAGGAAGCAAGACATAATACAGTGCACTGACACCAAATGGATTATAGGTATAGTTAAAAAATAGAATAAAAAAGCTGCTGATTCAGTGGCTACTTAGAAATGCTTGCTAGTTGCTATCAAGGCCTCTGTATGTTTGTTTAGCTTCTGCGAATACTTGTATAATAAGCGTCATACCTTCTTTGCGTAACCTTTCTAACTTCCATGAACAATTTCACCATCTTGTCTAGTCAAGAGGATTAAGGTCGCTGACTCAACTCATGACACACCCGGATTCCCTTTGATTACAAGGGTAGACGATGTTGACTTTATGTTGTCTTGATTTTAATATAAAGAAGGTACCATTTAAATGATATAACAATTGGCTGGTTCGTTTGTCCACCACTCTTTACAACTGTTGTAAACTATCGAAACCGTAAACCATTAATTTTGACTGCTTTTTTAAAATGTATCTTTTTAACAACGAGGCGAAGATAGAAAACGAAAGGGGCTGAGGAACTGAGCTGAGCCCTGCCTAACTGTACTTTAAAATGCAATAGACCTATTAGTAATACACAAATGAATGTTCTACTCGGTATTTGAAAACAATTTGCTCATTATTGTTCCATAAGCTTCGGACTAGTGGAACAAAAAGTGTTATGCGTATAGCAACTGCTGAGTTCACACAGACAACAAAATAATATCAAAACAATTATATAATTGAAACAAAAACACAATAGTGTATTTTGATCCAACATTATTATTTTTAGTGTTTGTTTAATTAATTTTATGCATATCAAAAGAAAACACTATTTAAACGAAACCAGGATCTGATTTTTTCCAGTAAATAACAATTTAATGAGCGCATATTTGTAATTATTTTTTTAATTAAAACCAACAAGTCGTTTGTTTAGAGTTAAAATTTCGCCTCCCACCTTAATGAACGACGCGTAATGTTGATGAAAAGTGAAAGCACACGAAGGATCTTTGATCAAAGAGGAGTTTTATTAATTAATTAACGTGATGAGGGTATGAGTCGGTACAAAAGTGATTAGTGTAAGTAATACTTGGTGTAATACGCTCAAACAGAGAGAGATGGTGCCGGATCAGTCCGAGCCCACGCAAGTTCATAGTTCATAGTTCATAGTTCATAGCTCATAGTCCATAGTCCATAGTCCATAGTCCATAGTCCATAGTACATAGTACATAGTACATAGTACATAGTACATAGTACATAGTTTGTAGTTTATAGTTTATAGTTTATAGTTTATAGTTTATAATTTATAGTTTATAGTTTATAGTTCATAGTTCATAGTTCATAGTTGAAACGTTTATTGAAAATAAATCACATTTTTTTTACAGTATAATATACATATTATGTAAAAGTAAAGTGTATATGGTCAATATAATTGGTAGGTCTACAATGTACTGTGTAAGATGTCAAGTTTAAAAAGTCCACCAATCAGAAACAAAACTTATATTTATATCTACTTAAAATTTAAAATTAATAAATCTTGCCAATCACATAACATACATTCAGCTATCTGTATTGATTGCATTGGTTCAACAAAATAATTTGCCATTAAGTGTTAAACATATAATTTTCAGGGAGATGATTGTAAAACTGCTCAACAAGAATGTCATGGTCATGTGGTTATGACATTTCTTTTACATTAAAACATATTCAATACCAATGTTAAATATTGCCTGACAAATCAATATTTGTGTCGTGTAAAAGAAATCGTAACATTTGCAGTTTTTTGAATATTATAGTTTT
>JAMZAV010008742.1:0-25332 GCA_024449915.1 Sweltsa coloradensis | reverse complement strand
CTCGTACCAGCCGCATTTATTCACAATCACAACATGAAACATGTATTTAGTATAGACTTCTTTGTATGGAAACAGGACGAGGTGGCCGCATCACTACACTTCATGCAAAGTTTGCCCACTATACAGGAAAATATATGTGTTGGCATGGTAGTTTAATGTATATGGGAGATTGAGCCCAACTCTGTGACAATAATATGTGATTTTGTTGTAGTTAACTCAAAAGAAGACTTCGTCGAACAGAGAAAGTCGTCTTTGTGCCAAAAGCGTCCTTCAGATCACCATTATCCAAATAATGCTATTAAATAGTGTTGATGTTGCGGGTAAACTTCAATGTGAGTGATGCGCATCAGTTATGCTTTTTGTCAATGAAAAAAGGGACATGCACTCTATCTTTACGCTTCACTATCGGTTTTATAGTATTACTTTTTAAGTACGACCAGGGTAACTGGACACCAAATTAATGTCAGTTAAGTGCCAAGTTTGGGATTTATCTTGAGCATGATGACCTTCAAGTCTTCAATATATTGCCGGCTGATAATCTGGCGAACGTACACGCAAATATTGAAAACTCAAAATTGTTATTTCCGGGACGTACGAGAAAATAAAAATATGCTTAACATTCTATTTTCAAATCCTCACACGAATCTAAAGCTCAAAATAGATTTTGTAAAACGATTTGGCATTAAAAAAATAAAAACAGATAAAAATCATCCCCAAAATTTACTTTTTGGGCGCCCCTGTACGCCGCATCCACCACTGGCCAACTGGCCAACAAGTGGATTTCTACTAAAAAATATTCACCCAAACATAATTTATCAGTTTTAACCAAAACGGGCAATTTGGGGCCATTTTGACTTTGATTTTGTAAAACACAAAATTGTTATTTCCGGGACATACGAGAAAATAAAAATATGCTTAACATTCTATTTTCAAATCATTACACGAATCTAAAGCCCAAAATAGATTTTGTTAAACGATTTGGCATTAAAAAAATATAAAAACAGTTCAAAATCATCCCCAAAATTTACTTTTTGGACGCCCCTGTACGCCGCATCCACCACTGGCCAACTGGCCAACAAGTGGATTTCTACTAAATAATAACCAACCAAACATAATTTATCAGTTTTAACCAAAACGGGCAATTTTTGGCCATTTTGACTTTGATTTTGGAAAACTCAAAATTGTTATTTCCGGGACGTACGAGAAAATAAAAATATGCTTAATATTCTATTTTCAAATCCTCACACGAATCTAAAGCTCAAAATAGATTTTGTAAAACGATTTGGCATTAAAAAAATAAAAACAGATAAAAATCATCCCCAAAATTTACTTTTTGGACGCCCCTGTACGCCGCATCCACCACTGGCCAACAAGTGGATTTCTACTAAAAAATATTCACCCAAACATAATTTATCAGTTTTAACCAAACGGGTTATTTGGGGCCATTTTGACTTTGATTTTGGAAAACTCAAAATTGTTATTTCCGGGACATACGAGACAATAAAAATATGATTAACATTCTATTTTAAAATCCTTACACGAATCAAAAATCAAAAATAGATTTTGTTCAATGGTTTGGCCTTAAAAAAATAAAAACCGTTTAAAAAAACATTACATTTGACCCTTTGGGCACCCCTGTACCCCGCACCCACCACTGGCCAACTGGCCAACAAGTGGCTTTCTACTCCAAAATAACCACCCTAACATAATATATGGGTCTCCATTTCTCCGCAGGTGGGGGGAGGGTTTCCCTACCTGGGTTCTGGTCTATTTGTCGATGACTTTGATGCATCTAAACCACTCTCGCTATTGTCCGTGCAAATAAGCAGCATCGACGAATGTTGGCCGGAATACGATCGTATTCAAACACAGGTAGAAGAGTTACTTGCTGACACCAAATCATCGGTTGAGTTAGTAGAAGAAATAGTTTTGTTTGAAGAAGAATATTTTGAACTAAAAGCACGCATCCAGGACTATTTGCATCCACATACTCCTCAAAGCCTTCATTCTGATTCTGCTCAATCCACTGCCACTCTGACAACTAATGCCATCAAACTCCCAACCATTGAATTGCCTACTTTCAGTGGTTCCTACAAAGATTGCAGCAATACCAAGACACATTCTCTTCCCTATTATCTAATGAGTCACTCAATAAAATCCAAAAATTCCATTACCTCCAGGCTTCCCTTCAAGGCGATGCATTAAACGTTATTCATTCTCTTGAGGTATCTAGTGTCAATTATGACACAGCATGGGATTAATTAAAGTCTAGATTTGCTAACAAAAGAATCATAATCACAAAACAAATTCAAGCGCTGTTCGAGTTACCGAACTTACAATGCAAATCCATTGCTTCACTGCGACCCCTAGTCGACAACGTTCAAAAACATATGCGCGCACTTGTGACTTTGGGCGAACCTACCCAGCACTGGGACTCGTTGATGGTGTATATGATAACTAACAAATTCGACTCTGCTACCCGGCGCCTTTGGAAAACTCATTCGGCTACACTGTAAGGAAATTCGCCGTATGATCTACAATTATGTTATTGGCAAGAGGAGCTGCCAAACATATAATGGTAGATGTACGCATACGTGCTATGAACAATCTACTACACCTGAATGCTAGAAAGTCCCTCCAATAATGGTAGATCTCCAGTCCCATTTTAGTCACCTATGATATGTCTTGTGAGTGAACTACACTCACATAATTGTAGATCATTTGTTCCGTTGTAGTCAAACATACTATTCTTGTGAGCGAACTACACTCACATTATTGTAGAGCGTATGTTTCTTTCAGTAAACGTTATTTACATCGTGCACAGCCTTCCCTTATATAATTTTAGCTTGCTAGTTCCGCTAGTCAAACATAGTTTTCTCGTGTGCAACTACTCACATAATTGTAGATCATTCGTTCCTTTAGTCAAACGCATAATTGTCTAAGCGCCTGTAACGCGATCTAACAGCAAATAAGCAAACTAAAAACTAAAAATTAGATTAATTTAATCATTTAATTATTGTATTTAGTACTAGTTCAAATCATATATTTCCTTCAGCAATCGATCATCTGTAAATGGATACATAGCATATGTTAATTTGGTACGATTATAAAGTTACAAGATTTTTCATGGTGACTCGAACTCGATCCAACTGGTACACTCCAACTGTAAGCAAAGACTCAGACCGTTGCGCCACAGAAGACGCTGAATACGAAAGGGAGTTACCTCCTATAGATACAACAGCAAATCGACGCAAATATCGTAGGCTTTGTGCACTTGCTCTGTGGCCTACCTTTAATAATATGCTTGTATTATTATTGTGTTCTATAATTTAATCATATGGTTCAGTTCTTGCTAATAAGACAACTCAACACAATCCAGGAGCACTCACCAGCAGTACAAGGATCGCATTGAAAACCTTAAAAAGAAGTTTTATGGTATAAAACGTGAATTGAGGTCGGGATACCCTGCACCCACTTGGGTGTTTTGGGAAGACCTAAACATAATATTTGGCTGTCGGCCTACTGCTAGCCCACAGGTGGTGTACGACACAATGCACGTGCACGAAGAGGAAAGTAGAACACTGGGTAGCTAGGGTCACCTGCGACCCTGGTGCCACACGGTAGGCCACGAAACGTTTCTCCAATAATCTGACACGACAGCGACACGATGTTATAAAGAGCCATTAAGATTGGTACGATGCTCTAGTATCTATATGGAACAAAAAAGAAGCAGGTTAAAACCAATTTGAGAGATTTCCCAAAACGCCAATTTTTGCAAATTTCTGGATCAAAAAAATAAAAAAATAAGTTTAAAATCACATTTACAAGATATAATTTTTTAAACATTAACCTTTAAACGTTTGATGGATTCTTGCGAATGAATTCCTGACAGATCGTTAATACTTTATGGACGCCCACTGTCCACCAAGTCTGCCATTAGCGTTGATCCAAAGCGCTCTGTCTGCTACTGCCTGAGTAAACCTAGCATCTCGGTCCTTAGCGTCGCGACGCGCGCCTCGAATTCTTTTCACAAGTTCTCGCTAGCCACGGTTATTTGTTGTCCTACTGGACATCCGCTCTCCATCGAGTCACGAGCTCTCTCTCCCTCGGTGACCTTATTTGTCACTTCCGACAGTCTCTCAGATAAGATTTCTACCTCTGCGATGCTTCGGTCTGTGTATTCAGATTTTTCCTCGCTATGTCCACCTGCGCTACCATTCTCTTATCTAAGTTTTCTTTATGTTCTTCCCTAGATTTTTTGAGATTTTCTCTCCATGCTCGATCTTCTGCGCGCCTGACCATATCTTCGGCCCGATAGCGCTCTTCTCTCACTACTGCGTCCACTCTGTCCTGCGCTCTCGCTAGCGCACTTGCAGCCTACGCTCGCTCAAATGGCTCATCGAATTCCGCGTCGTATTTTTCCAACATCCCCCCCAATGTTTGTTTCTAACGTTCGCAAAATTCTCGCCCGAAGCGCTCGAACTCGTCCTTCAATTCCGACCTAGTTATGTTAGCGGTGATGTCTGCGGACCTCGACTTAGCTATTTCTACACTGTTGGACTCAACCAGCACGGTTTCTAGGTCTGTGTCCGATTCCGCCTCTTATAACTGTCTAAACGAACGATCCCGTAGCAAATTATGATCTCCATGTTCCGTCTCGCGGACGTACTACACGACCCGCTCGGCAATCATGCTGGGCACCTCTACGCTCCTCTCCATTGCACTCGCTGGGCCCTCGGTCGTCTCCGAACTATTGTCAGCCCTGAGGCTCGCGTCTTGCCACTGCTTTCGCTGTCAGCAATTTTGACCGTTGACAATTTAAAAGTTCTCTCGGCTATTTTTAATTTTAAATACTCGGTTACGTCGAGGGTAGTAAACGTGCCCTATACGTTGTGCGCCAATTATAACAAACACCTCCCTTACCTAACTAAAAGTCCCTAGTTGGACAGTGAATAAATAAAAGCCTGTACCCGAAACTTCTTAGTAATGCAAACAGCAAAATGCTAAAATAAATTATTACCATTATTTAATATTGCTTAACGTCTCATATATTTATGCAACTTGGCTAATCGAGACAAAGGGAGGGACGTAAGGGATGACGCGGGGGGACAAGGGGTGGACAGGCCTGTGCTGGTCAGAACCAGCCACAAGCGTATGGGGAGGGCAAGGGTTCCCCCACGTCGTGGTCGTCTTTGTCTGTGTCATCATCCGTCTGTGTTGTGATTGATTGATTGGATATTGTTTAACGTCTCATATTTATGCAACTTGGCTAATCGAGACGAAGGGTGGGAATAAGGGATGACGCGGGGGGACAAGGGGTGGACAGGCCTGTGCTGGTCAGAACCAGCCACAAGCGTATGGGGAGGGCAGGGGTTCCCCCACGTCGTGGTCGTCTCCGTCTGTGTCATTATCCGTCCGTGTTGTCATTGTCGTCGCCGTCAGGGAGGTAGTCAAAGGAAAGAGGGGAAAGTCCCCGACGACAAAAAAAATATACTCACAAAACTAGCTCCTTGACAAACTCTTCCATTTAAAATTTACGACAAAAACCGACAGTACACACATGACACAGTAACAGTAGTCAGACAACAGACACGGGGCATAAAATACCCTGGACCCAAGGCTTACCAAGCCCCTCGATCTCGAGTAGGTTGGGCAGCTCTGCAAGGCAGCGTAGATTCTCTCGTAGGCCTACTTATACTACTAGACTCGTAAAAAGGGGCCGTTCTCAAAGCTACAATTTATAGTGTTAGTATTAGTAGTTTTAGGGCGCTTTTAGTCGCGCCTCCAAGATAAAACAATTTCTATAAGTGTGAGTTACCACCATGTATACTTCTTTCCAAGGGGAGATACGCGAATGGGGAGGGCAGATGTTCCCCCAAGTCGTGGTCGTCTTCGTCTGTGTCATCATCCGTTTGTGTTGTCATTGCCGTCGCCGTCGGGGAGGTAGTCAAAGGGAAGGGGAAAGTTCCCCGACGACGACCCGAGCTCGCCATTGATTTCAGGGAGTGAAACCCCCTAATCACGGGCCAAACCACGAGAAGGTTGTGAGTTGGACTTTGATGCATATTAGTTGCATATTTTTTTTGACCACTTTTTTTAATGTGGCAAATTTATTGCAGGAAGTTTTGTTATTATTTTTCATTGTGAATTATTGTTTATTTACAGAATATGTTGCCTTGGTTCAAGCCGATAGCGATGAGGAAGAAGAAGAAGTCTTTTACTTCCGAGTTCCACATGGTACGTATACTAGACATGTACCTAATATACCTGTAGATTGTTGATCGGTAGCATTATACAGGAGGTCGCCGGTTTAAATAAAATAAATTGTATTTAGAGTCTATCCACTCAGTTATATAACTGATTTTCAGTGGAGGACTTTAAATCAAAGCGACCAAGCCAACCTTGTAGGCCCCGACGCAATCGACGAGTGAGCGATAACCAACCAAAGATCGATATTTTTAATAGGAAATATAACAATCAGTGGTATGGACAATGCGAACACCCGCGAATCAACGCCAGAATCCACAAGGCCGATTCAGAACAACTCTGGATTTACTATGTGCTTCGTTGCTAGGACGGCTCCAAAGTCACCGTTTACAAACTCCTAAGACACGAACTGATGGACTTAAGTCCAAATCAGAAGTTAAAAAACTTCTGACTAAAGCGGGAATCGAACCCTGGACCTTCTGCATTGGAAGCAGATACGCTAACAACAAGACCAACGATCCACACAATCCATATTCTATCCATAAGACAGAATTTAATCGTTTATTGTAAAACTACACCCGAAGTTCGAATTTCAATATTTTCTGTGCACTGAGAAAATATTTTAGAATTTCGTAATTATTACCATGTTTTTTTTTGTTTTTCACAGTGAATTTACCGGAGGAGGACCTAACAGCCGTCCCTGAGTGGGCCCACTGCCGAATTTGATCACTGAGGCGACGTAGGTTCATGTGTATTCCGTGTTGGGCAATTTTGTCTATGTGGCCAGTGTGTCACTATTTATAGCATAAGTGACCAGTGCCCATGGTGGTTGCGAATAATATTGTCCATCATAAGTGTACTTGACGGGAATTAATGCCTAAAACATACTATCAGTAAACTGTGCGAGAGGATGAAGCTGAAAGCTTTCGTGAACATGGGAAAAGTTGTCAAAATGACGGGCGTGGAGAAGGTGTGTAGTTTACGAGCAGAAAGAAATGTATTCGGACAGCTTGTTGTTTTGTCAGAGAGACACAATATAAACATAGAAGAAGGTCTTTCGCACCCTCTAGGACCTGTGCCATGGTTATTGGCAACAGCCAACGGATTTCCAGTAAAAACAGGCAAGACCAAACACCGTGTCAATCGTGGATGGAAATGCTGTTTTAAAAAGCCTCGTCCGTGTTCCTGACAACATTCAAAGCTTAGAAAAAATTATTTGATAAGTTGCCTCTACAGTCCATTTTGCAACTGATTTTTGTCAAAAGGATTCGATAAAAATTGCAGAACGAATGAGAAGAGGCCAAGCAAAAAGCAAAAAAGTATATTATAATTGGGCCAATGACAAAAATTCCTGGAGATTGGCAATAATTTCTTTCAAATTCGGACAACAAGATACAAATCATTAAAATAATCTTATCACTATAGAAAAGTGAGATGTTTCCATGCCAACTATTAATCGACAACTGTTTGTGGTATGTGAAGACACACTTCTGAACAATCGCCTACAATAATTGTTGCCAGAAGCCCAGATACTGATGTATTTTTACTTTTGGTTAAGTATGTACACACAGTCAACAATTGTATTTTATTTGATACAGGATCTGGGAACAAACGAAGGCTTATTGACAGAAGTACGGTTGGAAACTTAATTGGTGTGGAAAAATCGAATGCTCTTCCTGCGTTTCATGCATTCACTGGTTGCGATACTACAAGTGCATTTGTCCGCCGAGGGAAACTGACTCCATTAAAGATTCTTGACAAACACAAACATTATCTGGATGTGTGGCGATAGATGTACGATAGGAAATTATAGGCCAGCCAGTTAGTTTGACTTCAGTAGGGAGCAAAATTATGGAGAGGGTAGTTGCAGACTATGTTAGGAACTCATTGGAAGGGGAGGCGTGGTTCACGGATGCTCAACATGGTTTCAGGGAGAGTTTTTCTTGTGACAATTAACTGGTAGGATTAGTTTAGGATATCGGGGACATTGAGGACAGTGGGGGAAAATTAGGCACTGTTTTTCTTGATTTCAAAAAGGCTTTTGATAAGGTCTCACACGACTTGCTAATGGAGGAGGTTAACAATGTGGAGGGGGATAAGGGAGTAGGGAGGTGGGTTGGGGATTTCTTAAAGGTGGGCTGTAGTTAAAGTGGGGTAAATTTCAAAAACGCGTTTTTATGTATGAAACACATTTTTGACACGATTTTGATAACCCCAGTAAAAACCCGAGCTCAAACGCACGAGCCGTTCGAGAGCTAGCCCGCCTCAAAGTTGGAGGGGTGGGGGTGCCTACGTCACCGCTCCTTAGTCTCGACGGCCGCGGGTCGCTGGCTGCAGCCAACGTCACACCATGCGTGCATGGCTCAAGCCCTTGTTTTCGCCGGACTCACTACCCCAATAATAGTAATACTAAATCACAAAATAATAAACTCAATTAACTCACCAATGAAGAAGTTATTAATGTATATTATATGTATGTATGTTATGTATATATAATTGTGTTATTTTTAGTTTATTTTACATGCGTACTGGAGGTATTTTGTGATTACTACGTGAACAGTGGTCCATAGAAATGGATAGGTTTGTTGGCACCCCTTTAACCAAGTATTAATTTAGCAGCTCTAGCAAAGAATATATTTTTTTAAATCAGTTAATTAGCAGGTCTGTCTATCCACCTGCATTTTTCTCGTTGATGTCGGGCCAGCGAGAAGTTGGCTATGTTATTGTGCAGGGCGCATGGGGGATGGCAGCTAGCATAGGATTTAGATCTCCATCATTGCTGCGTGATAACACAATATACCTTTATCAGTAGAACATTTTCAGAATTAACTGCGCATGCGCGCTCCGTTACTAAGCATTACGTGAGAAAGGGCATTAACACGCTAAAAGCCATATGGTTGGGCGCGTGGCGGTCTGCACTGACTGTGCTGGAAACGCAAAATGCCACACACCCAAGCCTATGGCATTTAACGTGTTTTGCCCTTTCTCCCATAATGCTTTGAGCAAGCAATATAGAAGGCGCTGGGATTTTGAAAATCGTCTGTTGGGACCGTTTTGAATAAAAATTGTTGTAATGAGTTGATTAGTAGCCTATATTTATTTTTCTTGGTTTAAAATTCGTTACTTACTTTTTTTTAAATATATTTCATAAAGTACTTGTTTTTACTTATGTACAAGGATTTGGCGGCACCCCTACATAAGGTCCGCGGCACATGGTTGGGAATCACTGCCCTAAGATGTTATTTACAGTACAATCTCCTTTAAGCGCACGACACTGGGCAGTAAAAAATGAGAGAGACAATGCACTTTTCAACTCTGCACACATGAGCGTTGGAAAGATAGGTTAAATGTTAAACAATCAGGAGCAACTCTTCAAGCTAACTTTTCAATTTTTTGACCACGTCGTGGTCGCCTCCGTCTGTGTCATCATCCGTCCGTGTTGTCATTGTCGTCGCCGTCGGGGAGGAAGTCAAAGGAAGGGGGGAAGTTCCCCGACGACGAACCGAATTGCAGCACTCATACCCCTTTATAATGTACGTTTTAGAATTCCTCCAATCAGACGGGTTGGTTTAGTGTAATGTAAACACTAAACAGTAAGTTTGTTTCAGTTATTTGGTTCGTCGGACAAGTGTTTGGATTGTGTTGGTTTATTATGCAGTGTAAGAAGTGTTTTTCTCGAGTAATTTTTGTACTGATGAAAAGTATTCGTTTGTTTTAGTTTTTTTTGTTTTTTAATTTTTTGGTGGGAACAACAATTTAGGTCAACTCTTTCAAAGTTTCAAAATTCAACGAAAAAAACCTAAGGGGAAAAAATTATTACCAGTGTAAGTACTAAAATCAAAAAAATTTTCCCCTTAGATTGTAAAAGAGTCTAAAATACCCAAGGTGTCTTTTAGTCAGGTATTCATGTTTTTTTTTCAGAATTTGACATTAATTCGTGGGTTTTAGTATAGACATTTTTTATTTGGGGCCTCGTCGTTAGTCAACAGCCGGGGATGCCACGGGACTTATCAACTTTCACGTAGGAGCAATTACTGCCACCACCCGGTGAGACAGGCATCGAACGTCTCTTGAAGGGGGGTTAGTATGCGGGACCCTAATCAGAAAAAAGGAGGAAAAGGTTTCGGGAGCAGAAACGGAAGCAAGACAAGTCAGGGGGGGGAGAAATAAGACCGTGATCGATTTTGCTAGAGTTGAGGTATTCTCACCCGACGGGACTGAAAAACTTGTGAAAACACAAGATAAACGTGTCGAAGAGATGAATTTTTTCAAAAAAAAAACTTACCCGGTCCCCTTGCATACAGGGCAGCCGGGGAAGAAAATTTGGGGAGATGTTGGAAAGGGGGTTTTCATTGAGCGCGCAAGTAGTCCCCTAGAAACCCCCCATGGTGGGGTAATAAAAAAGGACAGGGCGGTACGTTTGTTTTGGGACGCGAGGCGTGCAACGCAATCGGGTAAAAAACCCGGGAGAGCCCGCATACCCCAGAGGTTGCCCCAACAGTTCGACAACGTAACCATCTATGTCGTTAGATATGTCAAGCTCATTGGCAGGTGGGGTTAGAGCCAGAAAGTGGGCCCTACACACCCTTCAAATATAACCAGCGTACATACCATTTTGTGTTTTTCCCTTTGGGGGCTGGCAGTGATGGCGTGTTCACGAGAGCCATGGAAAAGAGCTTAGGAAAAGAGGCACGCGTGTTCAAAAAACCCCTATGTAGACGACTTAGTTGTACGCAAAAGGACGTTCCTGAACACCTGCTCCACCTTTAGGAAGATATTCGAGCGAGTAGGATGACGGAGCTAAGTTTATTTTCTTGAAATCTATTTTTGCGGGCGTTAGTGTACCATTCCTAGGACACGTCCAGTCCACCACAGGAGTGTTGCCCACCAATTTTAACCATTTTAAAGCACGGAAAAACGTAATCTACTAGAGAGCTCGGTTCAACAAACGTCCCAAAGGAGGAGAGAGTAGAGGCATCTTTAATTCCCTACATACACTGGCTCTCGATAGCAAGCGTCAGAAAATACCCATTTTTCCAAAATTTGTTCAAGCGATGTTATTTCCAGGGGAAGAAACCATTTTTTAAAAATTTTTTTATTTTAGCCTTAACGAGTTTAAGGCTTGACTTGGTACTGAATTAGATACACTCGTAAATGTGGAAGAATTGACTTTAAAAACCTTATACCCCTAGAAAGTTTGAAAATCCTACAGAAAAATTGAAGAAACAGGGTCTTCTGAAGAGGTATTGTTATGTGTAGGCAAAAAAACCCATTCGAAGATTGGGGTTCACAAATTGCAGAAGAAGTGGAATGCTTTAGAAGAAAACTTGATGGGGACCGTGGGCAATCGCAATAAAACTTCATCCCCGGGCCCCCCCTAGTTATCAACTTTTTCGAACATTGCCATTTGGGGTGGGTTATGGGGATTTTTTATGGCGTGGTTTAAAAAAAACAGCAAGACAAAACAAAGCAAGCAAGTAATCCTGAGAATGCAGATTTAAAACTTTAAAAATGGTATTTTTAAGCCAAATGAGCTACTAGGAGAGTTGATAGCTTGTTCGTCAACATGTTTTGGGCCAAAAAGGGTCAAGAAAACCGCGCATTTCAATAAAGGACAATGTTTACAAGATTTCTGCAGGGAAGTTTTAAAAGAACACCATCAATTGAAATAGTCCCCAAAACTGGTCGAAAAACAGTGTCCAAAAAAGCTCCGTCGGAAAATTGTCAGGGGAGAACAGAGGTGTAGAGATGCTTTTGATCGTGCACATCATCTTTGAAGAATGCTCAAAAAACAGTCGACCCAGCCCACGAAGGCTGTCATCGAATTTCATTTTACGGGCTGCCTTAAAAAAAAAAACAAACCCTGAAATGGCTCAATCGGAATGGGAAAAAAACTGAGAATTTGGGAGGATAAGGTGAAAAACCCATTAAAAAAACGACCCCAAAGTATAATAAGGACGAAGTGTATGACAACTCTAGGTTGTCAAATAGGGGCCCCTGCTTTGAAAAATTTATGGAATAGATAATGTTAGGTAATAACAGTTGTGACATTTTGATGATGTCCGCTTGAGAGAGCCAGCTTTTGTTAAACTGAGGGAAAAGCTTTTAAAGCTTAATCCATCTTCTGTAGAGAGGAAAAACCCAACTCCACAAGGACCGTTTGTAAAAAATTTTTCCCCAGTGAAAGGGGCTGGCCGAAATAATAAGTCCCTTTTGGCAACCAGACTATTTTGGCAGAAAATACATTGAAAATAATTGATTATATAAAACAAAGCAATAAAAACAAAAAAAGAGAATAGCAAAAAATTATAAATAAGAATTTAAAAAGATAAATTAAAAATTTCACAAACCACAGACAAGACCCCCCAAATAAAAAGTGAAAAAAACAAAACTTTTTTAGCGTTTTATTCATTATCATTGCTTCAATTTTTCTTTTAAATTGTACAATTCCTAGTCCAAAAAAACGATTTTTTAAAAATCATAGAAATTGAAATGCGATGGGCCAATTCAAAATAATATAAATATAAGATAATTTTAAAAAAATGATAACTCGACAAAAAAAAAAACCCCAGCACAGAAACGAGGACCTCATGGTATGCGAGGTTGTTATCTCGCACTGAACAGAATCCTAACACGGGACCAAACAAAAAACTATACAACCTGTTCCCCGAATGACGGACCACACAGTGAGGCCACAAACACTTTCCCGAGTAGCAAGGCAGAGTATGCAGTGAACACAACCTTTTCAGTCTGGACAGAACAGACATCCTCTTCAAGGTAACAAAATTAAACTAATCATTTTCAGCAGATGTAACGCCATGTACTACTCCCATGGGAGTGAACAAGAAAAAGAACGAAGAGAGGAGAAAAAACACGCCCCGCCTGTGAAAAGAACAAAAACCCGACTGCGAGCAAGGCTGCCGGCCGCTGCGCAGGGGTACTTCAAAAGGGTTTGCGGGGCGCGAGGTCATATCGGTTGCAGAAAAAGCATTGAAATTATTCAAAACGTTTAGAGACGGTAGTACATGAACTCCACGATTTTTTATAATGGGTTTTGTAAAGCGAAATAAAATATTAGTGAGGTCACGTGACGATCTTATTTTTGCAGTTTTTTTCCCAAACCCAGGGATTTAAGGTATTAGGGCACCCTATGACACGGCCAGTCCGTAGTTTGCGTAGCGAGGATATTTTGGCCCGATTTTAAATCGACAGGACTAGCGAGGTTAATTTTTCAAGGTATGGGGAATAGCCCCTTGTTTTTTTTTTTTTTTTTCAAGGGGGTTTTTTTTGGGTTAATTTTTTAATTTTTTGGTTTTTGCTTAACGTTTCTTTTTTGTTTGATTGATTGGTATTGTTTAAAACGTCTCAAATTTATGCAACTTGGCTAATCGAGACGAAGGGAGGACGTAAGGGATGATGCGGGGGGACAAGGGGGGACGGGCCTGTGCGGTAAAAACCAGCCTAAGGAAGGGGGGAAAGGGGGTTCCCCCAGTCGTGGTGTTTTGTTTGTGTCATCACCCGTCCGGTGTCGTTGTCGTTCCCCCCTGGAGAGGTAGTCAAAGGGAAGGGGGAAGTTTCCCCCCGACGCCCAGAGTCGCTATTTGTTTCAGGGAGAAAAAATCCCGTAAACACGGGCCAAAAACCCCGAGAAGGTGCAAGTTGGAAAATTTTATGGGCCCTTTTAGGGGTTAAACCCACCCCGGGTTCATGGGCTGGGGGAAACGAACAATCCTCTCAGTCAAGAAAACCCCAGAGTAAGTTATTGGGGTATTTGGGCACACAACAGGAAAAATTATCAGTGCCATAAAATTTTTTGGTTTCTATATTAATATGAATTTAAAATTGAATTTTAAAATTTATCACTTTGGGGTACGGAGCACAAACGAGATAACGAGCAGGCCAATTAAAGAGGGAAAAAAAAAATTGGAAAGTACGTTTCTACCCAACTGACAGACAATGCCACATACATGCAAAACAGGGCACAAATTAGAACGCCAATAATCCACTTAGTAACACTAAAATTTTTTTAAGTTTAGTGGTGCTTCAAACAAAGAGAAATTGCAAAAATACAAGGGAATTCGATATAACAAAAACCCAAGCACAGATACTGGGCCCTCCTTTGTGGACTAGGCCTCTCCCACATGAAAAAAAACTGAACTTCCGAAAATCAATCCCTCAAGCTGTAAAAGAAAAAAAGAAATGAGACCCAAAACTTTCATAACAAAAATTCCCCGACAAGCAGGACAGAATAAAGAGCGAACAAACCCCCAGCGGACAGAAAAAAACAATCTCCGAAGTTTACAGATATTTAAAAAGAAAATATGCGAAAATAACTGCAAAGATTGGTTAAACAAAAAACATTCAGCAGTGAAGAAGTAACCCTTTTACTGGGGAGGCCCGACACGAACAGACTGCAAAGCGGCGACAAAACACGTCCGCCAGTGACAAGAACGACAGACCAAATGCGGGGCGAGGCAGCAACTGTGCTGTGTGTGAGTGAAAATGGTAGTCAAAAGGTGCGGGGCGGCGAGGTCATATCGATGCTGTGTTCAGAGGATAATTTGGACAGGTATTACTTTTAATAGAGACACAACTTCACCACAAGACTAATTTATTGTAAAGATAAACAAATATTGCAACTACAGAACAACAGTGACAACTGACATCAGGCCTCTTTCTGGAAGCTTCAGTTTCTACACAGTGTTACCACACTGACAACCTTAAAAGTAACTGACATGTTTCTTAGTTGTTGTTGTTGTACTATTTTTATTATTACTATTTATTATTACTCTTCCTAACACCTTCTCCTAATAATTATCAAAATTCAACCCAATTCTCATCTTGAGTAACTTTGTGAAAACCTTACTTTACTAAAGCAGTTTTGTGTTTCAAGAATTTACTGTTATTCAAAGGTTAAGTCAAAGTGTCTGCAACCATTTCTTCCGTGCATCAATTTTCAAGAGTCCTGTTTTTACTTTTTCATTGATGAAGTGGAACCTAACATCAATATGTTTACTCCTACGGTTAAACTGACAATTTTTTACTATAGACATGGCACTTTGATAATCCATTTTTAAGGTAACACTTATTTCATTACTTACAAGTTTGTTTAAGAGGGCTTTTATAAAAAGTAGTTCTTTTACACAATCTGCTGCAGCGATGTACTCAGCCTCGGTACTAGAAAGGGCTACGATTGGCTATTTCCTCGAGCACCAGCTGATCAATCCACCACAGAAGTATATCACGAACCCCGTTGTGCTTTTTTCATAACCGTGTCCCCAGCAAAATCCGAGTCGCTATACCCTATCACTTGCAATAGTCCATCATCGTCTTCAGTTCTTCTTGTGTACACAATACCATCACCCTTTGTTGGACCCAAATATCTCTTGATACGTTTCACATTTTTATGTCCATAGTTGATGGATTTTCCATGTTCCGACTACTGTAACTTACTGAGAAGCAATATGTGGCCTGGTTTTGTTTGATAAGTACAACAGGCTTCCAATAGCTTACACTGGCACTGTTGATAAGTTACGCCTAAATACTATTGATTGATTGGATGAGCGAAGCAAAGACTTCAATTTCACTGACCCCCCAAAAAATTTAACTCCGTTGTTTTGTTTTTTTTGTTTGTTTGTTTTTTTTTGTTTTTTTCCCCTCCGTTTGTTCGCTCTCTACCGGGCAAACGGCATATGCGATCTTGATGAAAATTTGACACGACCTTCGTTTTCTCTGAACTTAGACTTGCCACGTTTTTGGGTACAATCGAAGAAATATTTCTCATGAATATCGTACTTTTACGATTTTTTTTCGATTTTTAGTGCGATATTTTCGTGACATTTGGACCGATTCTGACCAAACGGGTGGGGCTACAACGTTCATATTTCACATGCACATTAAGGTAATGGTGATGTATTGACTTTTGAAAGAAAAAGTAGAAAAAGTTACCCAGAATCTATAGATATAAAGCTTTTAATATAAGATTTTTGTTTTTTTGTACGATATTTTCGTGCCATTTGGGACAATTCTGACCAAACGTGTGGGGCTACAACGTTCATATTTAACATTGACATTGAGGTTATGGTGATGTAGTACCTTTTGAAAGAAAAAGTTGAAAAAGTTAGCCAGAATCCATAGAAATAAAGCTTTTAATATAAGTTTTTTACGGTAAATAATACCAATTGACAAGAAACAAAAGAAACTTGACAACATTCACCTACAATGCGTAGGGAGCAAAACAAAGCACTTGCAAAAGTAAAGATATCCAACGCAAATTAAAAACTTTAAAAAGCTCATCCATCAACGCGGCGGGACTTTAGCGTTTTCCTAGTAATCAATAATCGATGATTAAAGATCAGAATTCATAACTTTATTACACGGGTAATGAGTAGCCCTAATGACCCAATTCCTAGCCAATTCTGTGTAAATATTGATATTAAATATAGTTGGATATAAGCATAGTTGTAAACTTCACACTCTCTCGCTTGCCCAAAGCTGAGTGACAGTTACATAAAACAAAAGAATATTTAAATTTTTGCTAGCTCAAAATCGGTAGAACACAAGACGCCCAATTAATAAAAAACACAAATTATCGAAGCAATTAGCTACTTACTCAACACCAAGTCACGCTCTGCAAACAGCTGCTGGTTATAAATGCACACAAACACTAACGATCTAGTGAAAGGATTCCTTAGGACTCAAGCTACAATTATAAAAATTAATCAAGTTTCCATTGATATAATTAAAGAACAAAATTACAATTACAAAAACATGTCCCTACCTGCCTAATAGAGCTCTAAATTACTGTTTACATTCCCCGTGTCACTTTTGACCTTCAAACACCTGTATACTCAACAGTGAGTACAGGGTCAACCAAAATATAAGTATTAAGTTTAAGTTAAATGGTTGTTTTGCATGAAATTGAATAATAATATTTAATGATTGGTACTCATCGTAATTAGTGTCGTATCCTTTAAGTGCTGTAGAATCCGAAGCGATGATACGGTCGACGTAATCCAATTGTAATCATGTGGAGGGGGAAATCACATGATCGGCGAATATCAGGAGAACACGTGGTCGCAGACGAAAACACAAAATTATGAAAGCAGCTGATCGTTGTAAACAAAGTGGCGTTTTGTCTGTCACGGGAAAAGTTCCATGTAGCACGTGGTCGCAGATGATCACAATATTATGAAAGCAGCTGATCGTTGTAAACAAAGTGACGTTTTGTTTGTCACGGAAAAAGTTCCATGTAGCACGTGGTCGCAGATTATCACAATATTATGAATACACAAATCACACAAGTTAAACACGAAAATACACTAGTTACACAAGTTAATCACGAAGGTACACAAGTTAATCACGAGAATGCACAATTGTAAACATTGACGATAAAACACTCGACTAACACTCGAGCCGCTTTCCCTCGAGGCTGGAAAGCCTAAATTTACTTAACCGACACTCATGACGATGAGTGGCAGAGGCTGTACCTCCGTTCGCGTGTATCTGCCCCGAAATAGTCGTGCATCTTCCTTATAAAACCTCGGTTTTTTCCCCTTGACCTAGCTCCTCCCACATCCCTCTCACAGCACTGTTAGTCTGTTCAAGGTAAGAGCCCCCTAGGAAACCTGTTGTGTTGTTTCTATTTAAACCTGCCTGTTGTGTCCTTGGTTTGGTCACTTCTCTACTTTTGAACTGAGTAAACTTTGTTCTGGAAGCTTCTACCAACCCTCATACGATGAAGACGTAGCAGGATAGCACGTAGGCCATGGTGCCTGGAGCATTATTTCCGCGTTCATCCGTGCTCCCTAACGTCAATGATAATCTGTTACAATGATAAATTTGTACCCAAAAAACAACTTAAAACGTTAATAACTTTTGTTAAACAATATCAAAATCAATGAACTAAGCGGCTATCTCTTAGTTCTCATCATGGCTTCCTATTTATCTACTTTAAATTAACAAAACACTCCGTTAATGACCTTAATGAGATTAATTACTAATTATTCCCTTCCCCTTGCTTCTGTCATTACTATCCTTTAATTAGTAATTTTTAATAACAGTGTTGATGACCGTTGAACATTGTTGATACTTAAATATAGGTTTTTACTAATATTAAGAAGTTCATATGCAAATTCACTTGATTTGCATACTAAAATCTCGTATTATTTGAAAATTTGTATACGGCAGGGCATGGATGTTACAATTACCCACCCTTGGTTTCAAGACATTGGTACATATGTATTGAAAACAATTCTTATTAATATACATTAATTAATCATCAATTAATTAATCACACATAACATTTCATAAAATTACACAATTTACTTCAATGGAAACTCATTAACTTTTATTAATTAATTAATTATGAAAGTTTATTCATATCCAGCACCTAGTTTTAGATAACGTCTCGTCGGTCTATTCTAATCCCTAATCACCGCGCGTCCTAAACGTTATCTAAAGAAAATTAAAATTAATTTAATTGTAAATTAATAAAACACAAAAGTAAAATTAATTCAAAGTATAAAAGTAAAATTGTCAAATCATGTTGAAAATACAAGTTAAGCGACCGTACTATAAGTTGTCCTACTTCCGCGTTCCTCGTCAGTCGCGGCCATCTTGGCTCGAGCTACCAGCTGTGGACGTAAACAAACCCCTTCACCCCCCCTAGACTCTTCACTACCGTGGCTAAGTCGGTGCGCCACGCCCCTCAGGCTGTGAACGATTGCGACCCCCCACAAACCAGTCCAGACGACATTGGATCTGTTCATCTCACTCTCATCTTCTCTGTCCCGCTGGCTCAACTCTCAACCACAACAAACCCTATAAACTGCATTCCAACTCACTGAAGCAGATAACTAAAACAGCTTTTTCCTAGCTTCTAACATAAAATCAATAACTTTTCAGAACTGGTCGTTTCAACACACAACTCAACCTACAAGACGCTACCCTAACAAATAACCTTTTGACAGTGAGCCACACTTCTCTAACACATTTACAAATACAAGTCATAACCTACGTTGGTTAATTAAATAATCTAAACACACATAACATTTAATATTGATTATTGTAATTATCATTGTTCTCGACGAATCTTAACATCTTTAATTAGGTCACCAAAACAAAATCTGGAAACCCTGGCATCTACATTCTAATAATTGAAATACTAATTAAAATTCTGACAACACCCTCATTAAGATAACATAACCGCTACCTACTTAAGAAAAACACAATCTTTTCAATGCAGAATCCTATCTTCCATAACCTGTCGCAGTACTCTTGTTTACCACCATATCAGTGCACTCTTATCTCCTCAACGACTGTTTGACCACAATCTAACTAAGTTGTTTGACTTTATTTTGAAATGTATATTTTTATATACATTCTATTAGGCAGTGTTTGAAAGCTGTTGTTTTTTCAGTTTTCTTCAAATGTATTGTTGTATTTTTACCATGGCAGTTTTCCATACGTGTGTTTCATCTTTGTGTCTTTCAATAAAACATTATTAAGTTGAATTAACTCGCATTATATTACCACATTTCATTCCTCTGGAATATTAGCATCATTTATTGGTCCTCCGGAAAGCCGGATAACAAGGTGGTTACCGGTATTATTGTGATATTTGCTAAATTCGCCCACGGGGTATTAAGCGTGATTTCTGTGAGTTATTTTGACGCAATATTTCTTGTTTTCCTCTGCTGCGATGGACGAGCTCCTAGCAAGGAAACGTGTGTTTAAATCAAATGTTACACGACTGGAAAACGCCGTTAACAACATTCATGGTGGTGAGTCAATGTCTACAATTATTGTACATTCGCAACGTGTAGAACGTGTCTCTGCAGACCTCAACACGTTACTCCACGATTTGAGTATTGCGACAACCGACGAAGAGTTCACTCAATTTGAAGCTGAGATCAACGAAGTATTTGAAAGCTTAGTGATGCTCAGGATAACATTAATGGACCTAGGAGCTGAACATCGCCAGGTACCATGTACCACGTCAGACATATCAAATGGAGGTAGGCCTAGGCCCAGTGAAGTGAGACTACCGAAGCTACATTTGCCAACTTTTGATGGCAACCTACAGTGCTGGCTTTCGTTCAGGGACCTCTTCGAGGCGGCAGTTCACAACAATAATCGTTTGTCGGGGGCTGAGAAGCTTCAGTATCTTAAGGGCTCATTGCAAGGGGAAGCTGCATCACTACTCCAGTCGATTCCTGTGACGAATGGTAATTACAGCGAAGCTTGGGAACTATTAACGTCACGCTACCAAAATACGCGTGAAATTGTAAACACGGTTTTAAGGCGCATGTTCTCTCAGTCTGTTCTCCAACACGAATCATCTTTGGCATTACGCAAGTTGTTAGACACAACCTTGGAATGCACCAGGTCACTGGCAGTTCTTGGGCAACCTGTCGAGCATTGGGATTCGGTGCTCGTTTTTCACACTTCTGATAAGTTAGATAGCGAGTCTCGACGTCAATGGGAGTTGTCACTCACATCCAAGGAGCCACCAACTTTCCAACAATTGTCTGAGTTCATTGAGCACCGTGCTCGAGCACTCGCTATTGCAGGCACTCCTAATCACAAGGGTCCCTCATCTAGCAGTATGAAGCCAAACAGCCACAAGCAGACTACTTCACATCACAGTGTGTCCCAGAAGAGCCTGGCATGCTTGAAATGTACAGGTAAACATTGGATACATAAATGCCCTGAATTTCTGAATGAAACTGTTTTCGAGCGTCATTCGTTCGTGAAAGACAATTCATTGTGTTTTAATTGTCTACGTTCAAACCATGATTCAAGAGACTGCAAATCATCTACATGTCACAGGTGTCACAAACGTCACCACACATTATTACATTTCACTGAACCAATGCCAAATGGCCGACAAGATGTTGCCTCAACTGAGCCTGCTGTCTCATCCCATTACTCAACTGAATCAGTTCATCCTACAGTGTTACTATCAACTGCTCTCATCAATGTGCGAGACAAACAAGGTGTTATGAGGCCTTTACGAGCTCTTTTGGATTCTGCGTCCGAAGCTAGTTTTGTCACCGAGAACTGTGTTCAGAAACTTGGGTTACGAGCTCAGTCGACCCATGTGTGTGTATCAGGTCTTGCTTCTAGTAGTATTGCCAAGTGTCGCGGTATGGTGGACTTGTATTTCACTTCGACATGGAAGAATGAAGAGATCTTTAGTGTGAATGCTTTGATTTTACCTAAGGTAACAGGAATTCTTCCTAGAAGTAATGTCAAGGTAATGGATAGTTGGTCACATCTTAATGGATTAATTTTGGCTGACCCAGAATACAACGTTCCAGGATGTATAGATGTTCTCCTAGGAGCAGACGTGTACTCCATGCTCCTTTGTTCTGGTCGTTGCTCCGGTATCAGCGGTTCACCGATCGCTCTAGAGACTGCACTTGGATGGGTACTGTCAGGTCCCATTAGTCAACAAGGTCCAAAGTCAGCTCTTACAACGTTGCACGTACAATGTGATTTGGATAGCACTCTTCGAAAGTTTTGGGAATTAGAAGACATGCCTGCTGCTAATTTATTGACACCAGAAGAGAAGCTTTGTGAACAACACTTTGAGAAGTCTCATAAAAGAGATGATTCAGGGAGATTTGTAGTACATCTTCCATTCCGTGATAACAGCCCAGAGTTAGGTTCATCTCGTAATCTGGCAATTCAACGACTCTGTTCCCTTGAGCGACGTTTTAAATACCAACCTGACAAAAAGCAGCAGTACGACCAATTCATGTCGGAATATATTTCATTGGGGCACATGGAGATTGTTCCTGCAGACCAGTTGAACAAGCCATTGACAGAGGTATATTACATTCCACATCATCCCGTTATTAAGGAAAGTAGTTCCACGACGAAACTTCAGGTCGTTTTCGATGCATCAGCAAAGACTACTTCAGGCGTGTCATTGAATGACAAACTGATGGTGGGACCCAGACCACAAGACCACATTGTTCCAATATTGATTCGGTTTCGTAAACACATCATTCCTCTGGTCGCTGATAGGCCTATCGCCAAAATGTATCGCCAGATACAGGTAGACAAGTCTCAAACTACTTATCAAAGAATCGTGTGGATAAAGTCTCCTGTTGAACCAATACAGGATTTTAGACTAGTGACAGTGACATATGGAGAAAGTTGTTCTCCTTACATTGCCACGAAATGCCTTGAACAATTGGCGATAGATGAACAACAAGTGTATCCGAAGGCTGCTTCTGTTGCACTGAAGAATTTCTACGTCAACGATCTGATGTCAGGAGCTGATGTCATTGAAGAATCTCTTGAACCTCAAAGCCAACGCATCCAGCTAACGAAGAAGGATGGTTTCAAGCTTCGCAAATGTTTATCAAGTGCATCTGAGATTCTTGAAGCGGTTCCAGAATCAATGCGAGAGTTGAACTTGCCTCCGAGTATCAACGAGGAAAAATTTGTGAACACATTGGGTCTTCAGTGGCATCCAGCATTTGACCAGTTTTGTTTTTCTGTAAACCAATCCCCAAGACGGAATGTCATTACGATACGCACGTTCCTTTCTGACCTTGCCAAGGTATTCGATCCTCTAGGGTGGCTTTCGCCAGTAACAATCAAAGCAAAACTCGTGTTCCAATCATTGTGGAGACTAGACGTCGGATGGGATGATTCTCTTCCAGAGGATGTGTGCAATGACTGGAAGAAGTACTGCGAAGAACTGCTCATTATAGAAGAGATCAAAATTGACAGATGTATTCATTCGATTCAGCCAACAATGCTACAACTTGTTGGCTTCTGTGATGCATCTGAAGCTGCATATGCTGCTGTAGTGTACCTACGCACAGTGTACACTGACGGAACTGTGCTGGTTAAATTTGTAGCAGGGGACCATCGGGTGTCGCCGATACGTCAGGTTTCCAATCCTCGTTTGGAACTGTGTAGTGCATGCGAGTCATAGCAAATTGCAGAATGACGCAACGCTACGCTACGCAACGCAACGCTACGCTACGCAACGCACGCTACGCAACGCTACGCTACGCAACGCTACGCTACGCAAAGCTACGCTACGCAACGCTACGCATCGCAACGCAACGCCACTCAACGCTACACTACACAACGTTATGCAACGCAACCCTACGCATTTCAACGCACTTCAACGCACTTCGACGCACCTCAACGCACATCTACAGCAAATCGTTCAACACTTCTGGCATCGATGGTCAACGGAATATCTCTCACGCCTTCAACGACGACCCAAATGGTGGATCGAACAAGACAATCTCAAGCCAGGAGACATGGACATTGGAAACTCGGGCGAATCGTTTCCACTCACCCTGGCTCCAACGAACTTGTAAGGTCCGTTACTTTACGAACTTCAAGCGGTGTGGTACAACGACCAGTTGTAAAGATTTCTCGTTTGCCATTTGATAGCAAGTAAACTTATTGATTCTAAGTTTATTGTTGATGTAAAATCTTGCAATTTGAATTTTTGTTTTTGAAATGTGTATTTCAAGGTGGGCGGAATGTTTGACCACAATCTATCTAAGTTGTTTGACTTTATTTTGAAATGTATATTTTTATATACATTCTATTAGGCAGTGTTTGAAAGCTGTTGTTTTTCAGTTTTTTTTTAAATGTATTGTTGTATTTTTACCATGGCAGTTTTCCATACGTGTGTTTCATCTTTGTGTCTTTCAATAAATCATTATTAAGTTGAATTAACTCGCATTATATTACCACATTTCATTCCTCTGGAATATTAGCATCAACGACCCTCCCAAATTAGCTCTCTCTCTCTACTTCTATTCATGTTTTACTAATTCAGTAATGCTAGCTACATTATCGTCACTTGAATGCTATACAAAACTCAACCAACAAATCGCCAAATTACTTCGAATTTAATACCATTGATCCCGTTATTCTATCTTGGCCTAATTTACATATTATCCTGTCCACAAATCAAAATACAAATCAACAAATTAACACACTAATCGCTCACTGCCAAAACATTTTATATTCATCAAATACATTTCATATTAACTTCAGTTTGTTCACCCTTGTCTATATGGTTTCAAGTTAACAATGTTAAACACTCCCTTTGATACCCCTTGTTCTGTGATTAAATCATAACTGTTTACACCTGCGATAGATAACACCTCTAGAGGTCCCTCATATAAATGAAAAAACTTCTTACTTTCCTTGGCCATCAACTTCGACACATGTAACGACTTTAGTAACACCTTATCTCCCACTTTGAATACTGTTTTGTTTACGAATTGACTTTCATGTCTGATTTTTCTTGCTTCTGCTTTAGTGTGTAGTTTTTCTGACGCTAACATTATCTTAGTAGCATGTGGTAAATCTAACGTTCCCTCCTCTGGCAAAGTGTACCCTGACGTGACTTTTGGTTTAAACTTCTGGTTAAAGTGTAACTCATATGGAGTGTAGCCTGTACTATCATGATACGATGAATTTAGCCAACATTCGAATTGAGGTAGCCACTTGACCCAACTTGCATGATTCTGATGGCAGAACGTCCTACATAATCTTCCTATTTCTCGCATGACTCGTTCAACAGGGTTAGACTGAGGATGTCTGATGGAGCTGAGATAAGCATTTACCCCTTTCTCTTCCAATGCTTCATTCCACTCGTGGCTAGTGAACTGCGATCCATGGTCTGATAAAATAGACCTCGGGGTCTGCACCATATGCATATATAGCTTGACCTTATTAGTAACAGCTGACGCAGTCTGTTTAACAATCGGGTAGAGCGTAACAAGTTTAGAAAAGATATCTAAAAATACAATCACATATTTAAAACCGCGTAATCCTGACGGAAGGGGTCCAAAGATATCCACTGAGACCATTATTCCAATGCCTGTAGGAATTATTGGTGTGTATGTTCCTCGTTCTGTCCTAATAGGATGCTTTGTTCTTTGACAGCTATCACATTCTGTTACAACCTTTCTCACTGTTTTGGCTAAGTGATAACCATGAAAGTAATCTTGCAATGCCATCATACATTTCTTTGCACCGAAGTGTCCTAGTTCAAGGTGTACACTCATAATTACCTCCCTCATTAGCATCTTGGGTAAGCACAACTTCCAACCCTTGTTGATTTCTCTG
>JAMZAV010008741.1:0-23522 GCA_024449915.1 Sweltsa coloradensis | reverse complement strand
CGCCATCCAACAACGCGCCTGAAAAGCGTTTGCAAAGCTTCCCCTAGTTAAAATATATGTTTATTTATTTTCGAACAATGGTATTTTAATATGGGATTTTACTTTCTTTCATTGTTTGTCTCATATGGTGGGAATGTGTATGTGGAATAAAAAGTAAAAACTTTTTATTTCGAGATGTATTGAAATTTTTTATTAGTTTTTATTGTAATTGTAAAAGCGTTCAACGTTGTCATCGAATGTATAATATTTTTGTGTTTTTATTATGACTGAATAAGTACAACCAGTTCATGAGATAACGTTTTTCTGAAAATTTGACAAATTCATACATTATTTATTGAAAAAAAATAATTAAATAAAGAATTCGTTATTGATATTATTATATTTTGCTCACGGAACTTTATTTTTTTGATTAGCCTATTTCTGTTCGTCCATTACTCCCCATAATGTCCTCCTAGACATTTCTATATTTATATGCCTTGTATGCCAATATTTCCACAACTATCGTAAAAACTTTCCTTGACCAATAGCTTACGGGACGTGCTAGGTTAAGTTCTGTACCTGGGAGAACATTGGATCATGGCTATGGTTTGTTGGTGGTTAATCATGGATGCTTCGATGTTCTTTCCCTCTGGGTTTCATGTATCGTAGACCAAGAAATAAGGGGGTCTTGTCTATTGTGTTTCCCGTGTAAAAATGACGTCATGTTTTAGTTTTGTGACTTCTTTATGCCGCAAAGCCCGCCTCTTGAACCAAATCATTATATTTTATACAATCATAGAATCGGCATTCTTTTCACTTTTACAAAACGTCCAGCTGATCTTCCTCTTTCTGTACTGTATTCTGGGTGGTTTTTCTTGGGGGGGAGTGTAGAAACCCTGGTTTCTATTTGGGTGCGGGGGGTGGGGTGCACATTGCTAAAAAACAACGTTTTCTGGAATATTCCTGGTTTCAATAGGGGTTTCTGGGAGTGGCTTCGTCGATAATCAATAAAATTGTGGAAGATTGTTAGTTTTCAAAATCATGCTACAAAAAATGTGCCCCGCCTCGCCCCCGCTCCCGCCACTACTAACAACATTATTTTCAAGGTTTTTCGAAGCCTCTTGGAACACGATGGGATTTTAAAACATTGCAGTGCCAAATGTAAAACATCGAAACATGCACATGTCAAAATAATTTGAAAATTGTTCTTTTTTACATTGCAGATTTGAGTGGCGAGTTTGCGTTTGTTTAACACATCCCATCAGTTCGATGCGTCCCCTCGCTACCCCCTGCTCTACCTGCAGCAAAAGACGTACAATACAAGCACGACAATGTACAGGCATTAAGCGGACAGAAATGTGGGAAAGAGCCTCAGTTCCAGTGTGCGCGCTGCCAGAAGCGCTTACAAACCACTACACGTCGTATCGCCGACACTTGCTGGACTGCGAGCAACAAACTATCAAGACACCTCGGGAATTCGAAACCAACATCCATACGCCATAGTGATTTACGAAACCAAATCTTCTCATCTTATTCGTCGAGACCCAGAACACAGTTTACAACCGACGACGTATTCTCGTAACCTACCAAAACAGCTGACGAACAGACTTCCATTGTATGTTGCAGAGTATTAACCAGAGTCGATAAAGAAGTTTCCCCGTTTGGGGCGTTCTCTCCAACGCGGAAACTTATTTCTGGTATTACTAGGCCCTATCACTGTTCTTGGATTCAGTGCCACTGCCACTTATAGACTGTGCTGTGCGCGCTTTCTGTCATAATATCTTGTAAAAACGCATGGGTTCAACCAAATGACACGATTCCCTCCGAAGGCCCAGTCTGTGCAAAGTGGCCGATTCTGCAGCAGTGGATTTGTCAAAACTGTGACAACAGCTGTGTGTAAGCATTGAGTTGCGGGTATTGTTCGTTGTGTGCAAGTCCAAGTTCACCATGGCGTAAAGAGAGCCTGGTTAGCTACCACCAGACATTGCCCGCCACAGTCAACTGCAGTAAAGTAGCAGTTGTGGCTTCACACAGACGTAAGAAAGTTGTATTCTGTTGTATGGCCCATTTGTTTTTCAAGCCTGTTTTCAAGCCATGTTTTGTTTAATTTACGTCAGCTGACGCAGCTAACAAAGAGTTTATCACAAACATGGCGGCCATTTATCACTTGTATGGCCACGTTCTTGTAGTAACTGTAAGCTGTAAACTCTTACCGTGTGCATGTACCATGTAGGTAACACTACTGCACCACTGCGTGTAGAAACATAAGCGTACTAAATTGCGTAATACGTCGATAAGTGCAGGGAGGGTGTGTAGCACATTACAATGTTCTAGACGGTTCGATGAGCTTAGGCAATCTTTATTACAGTGTTCAATGCCCATTTAAATGCCTCTTGAACTCCAAATCCAGTTGAATTTCACGTTTCATTCCTAACCACTTGTTTCCCTCTAATATTCACCCCAAAACTTTTGATCTTGATGAAGGATATGCGCATAGCTCTATATCTAGAAACTTTCCCCCATTTCAAATAATTACCTTCTGCACAAACTTGGGAAAAAACAAAGAATTGTCTCTTTAATGACACATTTACGGCCATAAACTAAAAAGAACTAAGTATTGCCATGAATTGTACTTTGACAAAGACAACTTTTAAACAACTCCCTAAAATTAAACAGTTGTTTGGGTGTAAATTCGAGGTCAAAGTGTTTTTTGATTAACTACTGCATTTTGCGTTAGAGTCTGGTTGCTGGAGCTTTTCTAGCAGGATTTAAAACTAAATTTGGTTCAAGTCATGACATGATTCATAACTTTTCAACCGTATTTAATCAAATATTACTTTGCGTTTTATTTAAGAGTAGATTGATCGTGCACATTAACGTCTTTACAAACGCACATCAATTTTATTATGTAAAGAAAACTCGAACAATAAACAATTGTTTCATTCAAATTGAGAATTGGTACGCCATCCTGCCTAACTAAAGCAATCCACAAACAAAATAATTGACGTCCTCGTACATAATATTATTATGTCATTGTTATATTATTGTTAACTTGCGAATATGTCTTTATTATCATTAATACTTCCTGCAATTGCTGAAATAAAATTGCAGGAAATAGAAAACGAAGAACTTGTATTTCAATAGTATTCACAACAATGTTTCATACTTTTAAAATTGTAGCAATTACGTTTTTTATGGGCTTCCTTAGATTTTTTTCTTTTTTTTATTTCTTTGTAGTGAATGTTAATGTTTGTAGTATTTCTTACTTGCTTTTCTACTAATACTAATGATTATTGCTTTTTATCCTGGTTAGGTAATATAACAATAACAAATAAATAACAATTAATATAAAGACTGTGCTGGTGACAAAAATCATGTTTATACGTTTCAATAATTTATATCGACGCCTATTCTTCATAAGAACTGCATCAGAATAAAATATCAGTCCTCGCAAACAGGTTAATACTTTTATTTATCCCAATTATCGTATATTCAAGAAAATATATATTTTGAGTCACATGTTTAATATAGAATGTTTGTTACGAAACATTGTAATCGTGTGATTAGGGCACCCGGGAATATCAGTGTTGCTTATGTAAAATAAATATATTTCAATTGTCATATTCAGTTTTGTTCTTGTTTTTTTAGTGTACATTTTATTCTGAATAAATCTGGCAACAATAAACTATGGTTATGCAATGTGCAGCAATAGAATGACGCCTGACGTGTCAAAACCAAACTTTAGAAATAATTAATAAGCCAAGCCTTACATCACTGAAAGAAGTGGCAAGCTTTTAACCTTCTACATCTTGCGAAACAAAGATATCACAATTTGCGCCGGGGGGTGACTGACTGCGTCCTTGCAATGCTGGGCAAATAAATCTGCACCAAATGTTGCATGTAAAACAGTAGGCTTACCTAGTTGCAAATACACTTTTTGGCCGACCTTTTTTCAAGGATGCAGTCAGAGTTCGCGTACGATCTAAGCAAATACTTGATATTAGGTTAGCACTTCTATGAGATGGCTTGGCAGTCTTTTCATAAGTTTATTTTGTATAGGTAATACGTGGGATTGTATTGTAAACACGACTTTACAATGTATATAATCTATGCCTGTAGACACATGAAGAATGTATATTTTAGCTTAGTTAGCACAGAACTCCAATGTCTCACTGATGCCAATGTTGTGTTACAGAAACGAACAACCTGTGTCCCGGCCGTAGATGACTTATTCCGGAATACAAGACAGACTCACTCTTTAAATGTGGCCAGTTGGGCTACGAAGCTAAAACATCTTCCGTCGTTTCGAAGACACATCAAGTTTTGAGTGTGGGATAGAGCCGCAGTTTTTCAGTGCCCCGCACTGTCCGTATAGGGCCAAAAAAAGAAGGGCTCGTTTTAAATCACATGTGTATCACATACACAAGAGCCCAGGGACTACTCGAATCATAACAAAGATTCTCTATCATGATTTTCAATTTGTTACTGTTTACAAATTATTTTTTATATCTACTCAAAATGTTTTAGTTGATTAATAGTTTCACAATTAGGTAGGCTTAATGTCACAATTTTTTATTTGTTACTGTTATGGTTCACCAAAAATTTTTTTTTTATATCTACTCCAAAATGTTTTTTGTGATTAATAGTTCACATTTTGGTTGGCTTTTTAATTGTCACAGGCATGGAAAGTTTTAATAAAAGAAATTCCCTCCATCCCTCCAAATAAAGTTCATATACAGACATGGTCTTTCGTTTTACTATTACCACGTAAGAAAAGAACCTTTTAGCTGGATTTACAAATTTTTTAACAAAGCTATCCCAAGTGCACAGCTTTTTGATATACTTTATTTAAATAATAAACGTTAAATTAGGAGTGGGGCCTAACTTATCAGAAATTTTGTGCATATGGTATGAATTTATTAAAATACCGTATAACACCCCTAATGTTCAATTCCAACTTTTTCAATACGAGATTGCATTTATTTTTATAAAGATGGTAAGTCACAGACAGATTATTGGAAAACATGCTACTGCTTCGATAGTATTGTCTCATCTAGTTTGTCAGAATTAGCCAGGGGGTGTCAGGGTTACTCAAGCTAAAAATTTTGTAAATCCGGCCACCCGTCCATAATCCGCCGTTCGCTTCAGACGTGCGCAGTCAGTACCCGGTTGTATCAAAAGTAGACTAATCTCTACAGCAGGGCATGAATACACGGGTTTGTGATACCAAAAAGACCGTCTTCGGGCCTGTTTCCAACAAATGAATGTAATCTTAAAGACAAGCTTACTTCCAGTTGTTCTTAAACTAACATTAAAAGCAGAAATTTCATGATAACCTGGATTAATTCAATCCAGATGAGAGTTCATGGTGCACCTCATCTACCTAACTGGCAGGTAGATACGTTAAACCGACCCCTTAATAGGTTGTAAGTTAAATATTCGTTTTTGCACCATCTTGGTTTGTAAACACCTTTGTGTTTTCTCAATGGTTTTTTAAAATACTTCCAGCACGATTTGTGTTTGTACAATCATAAAACGTTTGTCACATAAAACTTGATTGCTCAAACAAATTTGAAACAAATTGATCGAGTGGTTTTTATTTTTTCTTGCTATTGTGCAAAACCGTGTTCCTGATTGCAGGAACCAAACAAAGCAAGAATTTAATGAAACTACTCAGGATGTTTCATTAGACTCGCGTCGACAAAGGTCAGACGTGGCGTTCTTAATCTTGCATCGCGTTGTAAATGGACACATTAGGTCCGACATTTTAGTGTCATTGTTCCCGCTCAGAGTTCCTTCTCGTTCTACTCGACTGTGTCACCTGTTTCATGTCCCAACTCCCCGTCTATCACAACGAAAAGATCACTATTCATTCGTCTTCTTAACAACTTTCAACTCCTTATAAATAATAAATAAATAAAATAAATAAGTAATTTTATTAGAGTCTGCCCACTCAGTTATATAACTGATTTTCAGTGGGGACTTTAAATCAAGCGACCAGCCAACCCTGCAGGCCCCGACGCAATCGACGAGTGAGCGATAACCAACCAAAGATCGATATTTTTAATAGGAAATATAGCAATCATGGTATGGACAGTGCGAAACACCCGCGAACCAACGCCAGAATCAACAAGGCCGATTCAGAACAACTCTGAAATTTATTATGTGCTTCGTTGCTAGGACGGCTCCAAAGTCACCGTTTACAAACTCCTAAACAAGAACTGTCAGGTAACCACCCAGAAACAAGCGTTTCTTTGCCCGGAGGTGGTAACTTAACAAAAAAAAGAAATAAAATTACTAGCTCAAAAATGCGGAAGAAACATTAAACTCCAATTAAAAAATAAGAAAAATTAATATTAATTAATTAATTATGAATCATAATTAATTAATTAGTTTTGGTAAATGAATTTAAAAGAAAACCTGAAAAACAAACTTAAATTTAAGAGTAGGATCAAATGGATCTATCTACTAATCATAAGATTAGTAAAATGAGTTTCCATTTAAATATAATTATGATCATAAAAGAACAATTACATTAATTGTTAAACAGCCTGCCTACCTATGGATCCAATTCTACACAATGTTCTAAATACCCTTGGCTAATCCACCTGCCTAATTACATTTCTTTTTACCCTCCAAAATTTCATAAAAATAATAAAAATTTGATAGTGAATTTTATTAAAAGAATGAATTTAATTTAGTATAATGAATTGATGTACTCATCGTTTTACTGCGCATGAACGTCGCGAGTTCGATTCTCCTAGCTCCGTTTACTCAGCTGTAGACGATGACCATTTGTCGCCGCCATTCACAGCTGGTTCGTCATGAGTGGGGGAAAACCAGATGCGCGCGCCGTCGGATGCTCGACTACCGTTCAGTTTCACCGTTTAGCACACGAACACTTTCCGAAGATTTCCGATCCGTGATTTTGAAATGTTTGATTGATGAAACGCACTCAGTTAATTAATTAACTACTTGTGATATTTAGTGTATCACTAACTGTTCCAAAAGATTGATTGGCGAATTACACTCGGAGAATTAATTAATGGTGTGATATTTAGTGTATCACTTGACTGTTCACAACGGACGATTGACGAATTACACTCGGAGAATTAATTATGGTGTGATATTTAGTGTATCACTTGACTGTTCACAACGGACGATTGACGAATTACACTCGAGAATTAATTAATGTGTGCTATTTAGTGTATAATTCGGTGAAATAAATCAAAGATACGAATACAAAAGCCTTCAAACGAATTTAAAAGAAAGAAAATCATTTTTCACTTTCACCCGCACTCACAAACATTACTTCCTACGAGGCACAGGAAGCCAAAAACAAAGCCTAAGTCGACACCAATCCTGACCAGTCGGCAGGTAAGGTCCTCCGCCCAAACTAAATCTGTTAATTAATCGTACCCGCGCAGTGCGCGCCACGACACCTCCGACACCTCTCACAACACTCTCCACTCACTTCTCCTGCCTATCCATCTCGGAGGGTTTCCCTTTAAAGACTTTACCCCACCTACCAGGTCACGTGTTTATACGTCACGGCTATCGTATGACCAACTAGTTTCAAGGTAAAAATCTCGCCCCTCAGCCTCCCTTGGCCTAGAAGCTCGACTTCTCTTAGAGTGATGCTATTCATTTCCCCGAAACCAGTCAATGGTAGAATTCTTAGTATCTGTAGGCTTCGAGAACAAATCGAAACTCGGGCTGCAGAAATACTGAAAGCTTTCATGCGGATGATTCAGATGGTAAGTTCAAAAATACACTATGTTTGACAATATTAAGTGAACTTCAAATATTATTACTCCCTTATACTCAATGAAATGACTTGAAATAAAAACATTCATCTTATTTTACCTGTCTTTATGTATTGATGTACTTTACTAATTGAAAATCAAACTGTAAATGGCTTAATTAGCTTGATTAGCTAATCATTAATTTATTGCTAATTACGAGTTTCATATTCGTAATTACAATGAATCATTATGATTACTGATGATATAGGGATGCATCAGTGATATAAACATGTTTGATTCGATGAATATTAATAAGGTTATTAGATTAATTGAATAATTTGCATGTCATTTTACCAATATCATAGATATACACATAAAAATAGCTATGAGAGCCTTGGACCTTTTACAATACCCCCCTTATGAATTAATTAAATTGGAACCTATTTAATTAATTCATAATTATAACAAGACTACTTATTTATGGAAACTCATTTGATTATATTTCATATTACAATTTACTCAAATTATTAATTAAAATTATAATGAAACTTCCTGATTAAATTTCAAAATGTTTGATATTTAATAAATTATCTATCTTCAATTACGTTATTATTGGTTACAAACCATAAAAGAAATTAAAATTTAAATTACAATTTTAAAAAGTTTCATGTTAAGTTGGTTGGCATTGGTCAATGAATAACATGTTACATTTCCGGATTCTCGGAAGTCAGTCTCTGTTTTGTTTGAACGGTCTGTACCTAAGGTTGAACCCAAAAACAGCTGGTTCTAAATCAACACACTGTCCATTTGAAAAGATTTCGTGGCCTTCAAGTCCTGCATCAACTTCCCGATGCGACCTAGCCATCTTGTGCAGTTTACACACAAAAACTCGACAAACCACCCACTCCACTTTCACTTTCAATGAATAGCCGTTCAAAATCCTTCAATTCGTCTCCAACAAAACTCAATAGCCACCAACATAACTAACAGGTTGTAAAGAAAATATTTGTGGTACATTTTCAAATTAACTTCCTACAATTCATCTTTTACATTATAATTATGATAATGATTGTTTTATAATATGACATAATTATTTGAAAGAATTAAGAGTAAACGTTCCTCTCATTAATTATGCAAATTAATTACTTTTCTCGTTTCACGGTGATATTTTGTAATTTTCTGTTATGTCAAGCGATTCGGCACAATACTAAAATTCACTCTCATTGTAATTAAGTTTACATGCTGGGTACTTTGGAAACAGCATACAATTGTTTTCATCCTCTGACAAAACCAACAATAAACAATAAAATAATCCTTTCCTAATAGTCAACTCCACATTTACTTATTCATCAGTTGCTATGAAAGGTCACTAGCAAAAATACAAAATACAGGTGAGTAACTTTGTCTCCCCCGTCACAATTAACTTAGGGCAGTGAACCAGTCAATGTTGCCACCAATGCCATTCTCTTATCTAGGATTGCTATACTCTGAAAAGGATACCATCAATTCTGAATTATACCAATCTGCCTCCACTTCTCCAATGCTATGTGAACCAGTGATAAAATCAGCATTATACACTACGTCCAGCTATTACATTCCATACATTACATAACAATTCATACCCTCAATAATTCATAATAAAATGCATAGTTTGTTGAAAGTTCCTTGTCTCTAATCCTTTCACTACCAAATATATCTTTAATTATTACCAGAATATTTACATAATAATTAGCCCACCTTCCAATCATTTTACAAATCTTTGTTTGTCTTGTCTATTATTCTCATACTTTCATTTTCGTTTTTATGCCACCCAGACGACCGTCACTGTCATTTTCATCCGGCGTCTAGCCATTACCTGTTTTTGTCCCATACCTCGCGTTTTAAACCTTGCTAAAACACTTTTCTCAAGTCTTTCTTTTCGCTTCCTACCCCCACTGTCCTGTAAATCTCTTCAGAAAAATCAATCATCCAAGTTTCAATTTTCATCCACTCCATGTCTCTTCTCCCTCTATCTCTCTCCATCTCCATCATTACCATTTTAAATCCGATTACCCTTTTTCTCTCATACGTCCCTATCAACATCATTCCAATCAATCCAAAGGCTTTCCTTTGTCCTGCCGATACCAAACAACTTATTGTGTTTCCTTTTTATCAACATCTCATTAATCATCCATTCTCATTAACCTTTTCACTATCACCACTCTTATCAACCAAACTCTCAACTCCATCCATTTTATCAATTTCCATCTCTACAATTTTTAAATCATGATCCTCATCCTTATCATGAAAGTCATTAATGATTTCATCATTAGCCATTTCCTCATTAACTCCTTCTCCCTGATTATCTATCACCTGTTTACTTTCTTCTCTTAACTCATGTCTACGTTCTGCTATTTCCTGTGACCACATTCTTAATTCCTGTTTTAATTCCCCCATATGTTTATCTATTTTGACTCCCATTTCCTGGAACTTGTTATCAAGTTTTGCTTCCAGTTTTTGCGACTGTATGTTAATTTTATGAAATTCCTCCTTCATTTCCTGTGACAGTTTGTTTGCAGTGTCCCTATTTTCTTGACTCAGGTCCTGTTTTAACCCAATTGCAATTTCCCTATTTTCCTGTGACATCTGTCTAAGCATTTTCATTACCTCGGATAGATCCATTTTTTTCCATTTTATTACCAGAAAAAAAATTAAAATTCCAATTTATGTGTTAATTAAACAAAATTAATTATTTTATTAATTATCCCGGTCGCTGTTAATTACATGCCACACGTTGGGCTCGCCAAATTGTCAGGTAACCAAATTTGGCTAGACCAACGAAATTTTAACAATTAAAACAATAATTGTCTCAGGTCGTTGTATAAGGTATCAAGCCACACGTTGGATTGCGCCAAATTGTCAGGTAACCACCCAGAAACAAGCGTTTCTTTGCCCGGAGGTGGTAACTTAACAAAAAAAAGAAATAAAATTACTAGCTCAAAAATGCGGAAGAAACATTAAACTCCAATTAAAAAAATAAGAAAAATTAATATTAATTAATTAATTATGATCATAAAAGAACAATTACATTAATTGTTAAACAGCCTGCCTACCTATGGATCCAATTCTACACAATGTTCTAAATACCCTTGGCTAATCCACCTGCCTAATTACATTTCTTTTTACCCTCCAAAATTTCATAAAAAATAATAATATTGATAGTGAATTTTAATTAAAGAATGAATTTAATTTAGTATAATGAATTGATGTACTCATCGTTTACTGCGCATGAACGGTCGCGAGTTCGATTCTCCTAGCTCCGTTTACTCAGCTGTAGACGATGACCATTTGTCGCCGGCCATTCACAGCTGGTTCGTCATGATGTGGGGAAAACCAGATGCGCGCGCCGTCGGATGCTCGACTACCGTTCAGTTTCACCGTTTAGCACACGAACACTTCCGAAGATTTCCGATCCGTGATTTTGAATGTTTGATTGATGAAACGCACTCAGTTAATTAATTAACTACTTGTGATATTTAGTGTATCACTAAACTGTTCCAAAAGATTGATTGGCAAATTACACTCGGCGAATTAATTAATGGTGTGATATTTAGTGTATCACTTGACTGTTCCACAACGGACGATTGACGAATTACACTCGGAGAATTAATTAATGGTGTGATATTTAGTGTATCACTTGACTGTTCACAACGGACGATTGACGAATTACACTCGGAGAATTAATTAATGATGTGCTATTTAGTGTATAATTCGGTGAAATAAATCAAAGATACGAATACAAAAGCCTTCAAACGAATTTAAAAGAAAGAAAAATCATTTTTCACTTTCACCCCGCACTCACAAACATTACTTCCTACGAGGCACAGGAAGCCAAAACAAAGCCTAAGTCGACACCATCCTGACCAGTCGGCAGGTAGGTCCTCCGCCCAAACTAAATCTGTTAATTAATCGTACCCGCGCAGTGCGCGCCACGACACCTCCGACACCTCTCACAACACTCTCCACTCACTTCTCCTGCCTATCCATCTCGGAGGGTTCCCTTTAAAGACTTTACCCCACCTACCAGGTCACGTGTTTATACGTCACGGCTATCGTATGACCAAACTAGTTTCAAGGTAAAAATCTCGCCCCTCAGCCTCCCTTGGCCTAGAAGCTCGACTTCTCTTAGAGTGATGCTATTCTATTTCCCCGAAACCAGTCAATGGTAGAATTCTTAGTATCTGTAGGCTTCGAGAACAAATCGAAACTCGGGCTGCAGAAATACTGAAAGCTTTCATGCGGATGATTCAGATGGTAAGTTCAAAAATACACTATGTTGACAATATTAGTGAACTTCAAATATTAATTACTCCCTTAATACTCAATGAAATGACTTGAAATAAAAAACATTCATCTTATTTTACCTGTCTTTATGTATTGATGTACTTTACTAATTGAAAATCAAACTGTAAATGGCTTAATTAGCTTGATTAGCTAATCATTAATTTATTGCTAATTACGAGTTCATATTCGTAATTACAATGATCATTATGATTACTGATGATATAGGGATGCATCAGTGATATAAACATGTTTTGATTCGATGAATATTAATAAGGTTATTAGATTAATTGAATAAATTTGCATGTCATTTTACCAATATCATAGATATACACATAAAAATAGCTATGAGAGCCTTGGACCTTTTACAGAACTGATGGACTTAAGTCCAAATCAGAGTTAAAAAACTTCTGACTTTAGCGGGAATCGAACCCTGGACCTTCTGCATTGGAAGCAGATACGCTAACAACAAGACCAACGAGCCACACAAAGACCAACGAGCCACACAATCTCCATTATTGACATTTTTGCTAATGAATTTCGACCTTTTTTGTCATCAATTCGGCATCAAACAAATCATTATTTGGATAGTTAAGCTTAAGTTTTTAAACAAATTGGATTATTTATTTGTTTTATTAAATGTTTTGTTCTTTTTATACATATCAGTAGTTTATAAAATATCATCAATTCATCATCGTATAGGTAATTCATTGTTATCATCATTATGTTATTAACTATTGATTTATATTTATTCAAGTTATTGTAAGTGTAAACCAACTATATGTTACTGAAATGATTATGTTCTACTGTTTTTATAACATTTTATGTTTTTATAATATGATTTTAAATTTATTATCCTAGTACCTCAATGTAAAATGGCAGCAATGCTGTATTTGAGTAAACAAATAAATAAATATCATCATATGAATACGAAACTACCAGTATCTATCTATATTGTGGTTTCCCTTTGCCTCAATGATGATACAGATATTATCACGGGTCTGGGGAACCAGACTAGGGAGCGAAGCTTACCTTTTATTCAAAGCTGCATATTATCCTTATATTGTTGGTGGAGGTGCCGGGTTGGTTGAAATCCCTCTTTTGTTGGGGCTAAATTATTTTGTTGCTTTTTGTTGCTCGTTTAAACATGGAACTCAAGTTTAACACATTGGAGGACATTGACGAGTCGTACTCTTCGTCATTTTTCGGAGAACTTATAAGGGGTGCAAAACAAATGAATAAAAATCTATATTTTTTGTATTTGTTGTTCAATTTTTTGTTATTATCTTGTGAATAGCATGGTAGGTATGAACTCTATTTTTGATCCAAAATCCATAAGGGTGGAAATGAACAAAACAAAGATAAATTTTTAAAATCTCAGTAATTAAAAAGGCTAACAACATGCTCAAATTTTAAACCACAGATATGTTATACAACCGAAATAAATCAGAAATAACATCTTTCCAGCCAAGCAGGCGCGTCGGAACGTTTTGAAAGTTGGGGGGGGCAAACCTGGTGCAGCTGGGGTCTGGGGCAACCCCCAGCCGCCGGGGGCCCCTTTCGCCGAAGGCGAAAAAAATTTCACTATACTACAGTTATTTCGTCATGTTTTAACTGCACCCGGACTCTGTAAACGATGTTTTACATCAGCTATCTGCGATCTAAAAACTCAAAAAATGAACGTGAAGTGGCCCATTTTAATAAATTAAAACCTAATTTTGTATGTAATGACAAAGCATACAGGCAAACATATTTTTTTAATGTTTTACCCTCTTTTTTAAAAAAAAAATACTAACTGAAGGCTGTTTAGTACGTTTCAACACGAAACAGTGACAAACACTACACACACTTACACTTCAGACTACACTATTTATATTATAAGAGGAATAAAACTTCCCACTTGCCATTTCGCTACAATCACTACACACTCCAAAGATGACTTTACGCATAACGATGCGACACGAGGGAACCAAATCCCAACTTGCGTCTGCCAATAACTCTAGCAAATCATTCAAAGGGATGTTTGGATTAGACGTGAGTCTGAGTCACGTGTCCACTCTCACTGAAGTGAGTGACAAACACACAATACAAGACTGGTGGCTGGTTATAAAGATAGCCAAAATAACATTCCTGCTATTGTTGGGTTGTTTCTTCCTGGAAATGAATTGTTGACAGATCATCCGATGTTGCTTTCCCAAAAAGTAGAGTAGAAATCTTGATTTTTCAATTCTAAAATCTGCCCCCCTATGCTCCCATGGCATGAAAGTTAGGGGGGCAATGCCCCCCTTGCCCCCCTGTTCCGACGACACTGCAGCCAAGCATAGAAAATTAAATAACTGTTTTATTTTTTTCATTAATGGGTTACTACTAATAAAAAAATGCAATTTAAAAAAATATCGCTTCGAAAAAAGTGTTTATATTACAGAAAAATTAAATATTAAATATAGGTGCCCGTAACGGCGCCGCAGCCAAGCCGCGGTGCGCTACACACTCAGGCACCTTATACAGCAAGCAGAGTTGGGGTGATACCTACCTACCTACCTACCTACTTACCTACTTACCTACATACATACATACATACTTACATACATCATACATACATACATACATACATACATTACATACATACATACATACATACATACATACATACATACATACATACATACATACATACATACATACAAAACTGTAATAATGTTATGTCTATATATATTGTAAATATAGACATTTTCAGGACAGTTTAAAAGCTGCGTTCTTCTTTGATCGTACGTAATATTTTGTTACCCTGATTCTCGTGATTGTCTGAAGAAGGCAATGTTTGTTTCAGAGTTGGATGTGTTGTCGTCACTGGTCGGCTTGCCTGGGAGTGGAACCAAAGACGCTGGCACTCCGTCGCCCTTCCCGTGCACCGTGTGCAGCCGCAGCTACAAGCAGAAGTGCAGCCTGATGAAGCACATCAAGTACGAGTGCGGCAAGGTGCCCCAGTTCCAGTGCAACCTCTGCCCGTACAGCTCGAAGCAGAAGGCGCCCCTCAAGAGGCACTTCATTTCTCACCACATGCAAGACGAGCTTTCCTATCGTTGAGAGTGATTCATAGAACTCATGTGCTCACTGGTTGTTGTACTTACCTGTAGTTAGCACGTACGAGTGCGGCAAGGTGCCCCAGTTCCAGTGCAACCTCTGCCCGTACAGCTCGAAGCAGAAGGCGCCCCTCAAGCGGCACTTCATTTCTCACCACATGCAAGACGAGCTTTCCTATCGTTGAGAGTGATTCATATAGCTCATGTGCTCACTGGTTGTTGTACTTACCTGTAGTTAGCACGTACGAGTGCGGCAAGGTGCCCCAGTTCCAGTGCAACCTCTGCCCGTACAGCTCGAGCAGAAGGCGCCCCTCAAGAGGCACTTCATTTCTCACCACATGCAAGACGAGCTTTCCTATCGTTGAGAGTGATTCATATAACTCATGTGCTCACTGGTTATTGTACTTACCTGTAGTTAGCACGTACGAGTGCGGCAAGGTGCCTCAGTTCCAGTGCAACCTCTGCCCGTACAGCTCGAAGCAGAAGGCGCCCCCAAGAGGCACTTCATTTCTCACCACATGCAAGACGAGCTTTCCTATCGTTGAGAGTGATTCATATAACTCATGTGCTCACTGGTTATTGTACTTACCTGTAGTTAGCACGTACGAGTGGGGCAAGGTGCCCCAGTTCCAGTGCAACCTCTGCCCGTACAGCTCGAAGCAGAAGGCGCCCTCTAAGAGGCACTTCTTTTCTCACCACATGCAAGACGAGCTTTCCTATCGTTGAGAGTGATTCATATAACTCATGGCTCACTGGTTATTGTACTTACCTGTAGTTAGCACGTACGAGTGCGGCAAGGTGCCCAGTTCCAGTGCAACCTCTGCCCGTACAGCTCGAAGCAGAAGGCGCCCCTCAAGAGGCACTTCATTTCTCACCACATGCAAGACGAGCTTTCCTATCGTTGAGAGTGATTCATAGAACTCATGTGCTCACTGGTTGTTGTACTTACCAGTAGTTAGCAAGTACGAGTGCGGCAAGGTGCCCCAGTTCCAGTGCAACCTCTGCCCGTACAGCTCGAAGCAGAAGGCGCCCTCAAGAGGCACTTCATTTCTCACCACATGCAAGACGAGCTTTCCTATCGTTGAGAGTGATTCCCATATAACTCATGTGCTCACTGGTTGTTGTACTTACCAGTAGTTAGCAAGTACGAGTGCGGCAAGGTGCCCCAGTTCCAGTGCAACCTCTGCCCGTACAGCTCGAAGCAGAAGGCGCCCCTCAAGAGGCACTTCATTTCTCACCACATGCAAGACGAGCTTTCCTATCGTTGAGAGTGATTCATAGAACTCATGTGCTCACTGGTTATTGTACTTACCTGTGATTAGCAAATACTCTTTCTACTCCCAATGTAATAGTCAATCTAAAATAAAATACTGGGACAACGATATAAAAAGTTGCAGACATATATATTTTAAAAGGTATTTTATGTATTTAATGTCTATTATTCAGTTTATAAAAACTGATTTACAAAGGATGACAACTAAATAAAACAAATTAGATAAATGCAGACAAAGTAATGAACTGCAGTTAAGGGGTATTTAACCGCTAAACTAAAAAAAAAAATCATTAAGGCTAGCTAGTTATGAATTTAGTAATTAACAGAAAAATATTGGGGCCACCATGACCTCCTAAAAAATTGTCAAATATGACATTTTTCGAGCCAGGTCCCATCGGCAAAAATCTCCCATAAGAAATAACATGGGGACGATCTTTATGCCCCGTGACCTTGGAGGATTTTGATCAAAAAAAATATTGGCCATTATTGACGTACTTGACAGCCTTTTCTGTAAATTCTCTATATTTTGTTTTGTATTTTGGGCAAGCAGTTCGGTCAAAATATGCTGATTACCAAGATGGGGTTTGATTTTGGAATGCATATTTTTGCGTGTTTGAGGGTATATCTGGGCACAGTTTCAAGACACGATGTTATAAAGGGGCATTTTAGATTGGTACTATGCTCTAGTATCTATGTGGACCAAAAAAGAAGCAGGTTAAAGCCGATTTAGGAAATTTTCCAAAACACCAATTTTTGCCAATTTCTGGATCAAAAACATTTAAAATTTTGTGTTAAATCACAGTTACAAGATATAATTTTTTTAACGGTCATTTAAGTGTAGTATTGTGCTATAGATCACGTGGTAAAAAATAATTTTTGGGATTTTTAGCCCCTTTAAAGCCAAGTTTTAAATAGTAATATTACAACAACAATGTATAGTTAAGAATACAAATTGTGATAACAGTGAAATGGTATAATTGATGAAATGAATTTTAACTAGGCCGCTTCGCGAACGGTTTTTTAGTCGCGTTGATGGATGAGCTTTTTTGAAAGTTTGTAGTTTGTGTGGGATCTCTTTACTTTTGCAAGTGCTTTTTGAACGCATTGTAGGTGATTGTTGTCAAGTTTCTATTGTTACTTGTTAATTGTTATTATATACCTAAAAAATCTTATCTTAAAACCTTTATTCTATGGATTCTGTCAAACTTTTTCATTTTTTTCTTTCAAAAGGCACTACATCACCATAATCTTAATGTCCATGTAAAATATGAACGTTCTAGCCCTACCCGTTTGGTCAGAATCGGCCCTAATAACACAAAAAAATCGTATTAAAAATCCGAGCAAAATATCGTAAAAGTACGATTTCTATGAGTAATATTTTTCTCCGATTGTCCCCAAAACCATAAAACATCTACATCTAGTGATTTCAAAGGTTCCTTTATAATTTCATCAAGATCAGAATAGCAGTTTGCCCGGCCGCGAGCTAAATATCACGAAAATATCGCATTTAAAATTGAACAAAATCGTAAAAGTACGATATTCATGGGAAATATTTCTTCGATTGTACCCAAAAACGTGGCAGGACTAATTTCAGCGATTTTGAAGGTCCCCTCCAATTTTCATCAATATCGGATATGCCGTTTGCCCGGTAGAGAGCAAAAAAACAAACACCCGAGCTTATGTTTTGAGGGGTCAGTGAAATTGAAGTCTTCGCTTCGCTCATCCAATGAGTCAAAAATTAATTTCCTCTTTTAGTTAAGCTCTTAGGTTGACATTTGACGAACTAAAATGTTAAGAGCAACTTGCACAAATAGATTAATTAACAAAAAATTGATAAATATTGTTGCTACACAGACGCGTTGTACGTACATCTGACATTTTGGTGAAAACATAACTTGTTGAATGGATATTTTCAAAATCATAAATAATTAGTTAGGGCCTAATTAATTCATTTTTTGAACATTCGTTTGATACAAGTTGCGTTTTCTTAAACGCTATTTTGATACAAAACGACCTAATACGACGTCGTGGTCCAAATACATTAAAAAGCTTTGCATGTCATTGTTGTCGTAGTGTTGATCATGAATTAATGCCTTCTAGATCTCGCAGTGAAACGCTCATTGTACATGGCCTCTCTAGTGAAATGTAGAGGGGCTCCATACAAAGGTGAAACGTACTAGTTGGTTGCTTTGAAACTTAATTCCTTGAAAAACAAGAGATAATATTGGATATTTATCTTTATATGTATTTATTGTATGTCTAGTTTAGTTAAGATAGAAACACGTTTTACATGTTATGCTCGAAAGTATTATTATCGGTAATAATGTTAAATATATGTACCTGCATGTGGTTGGTCGATTTGTTGTGACGCAGTATGCGCCACTCTTTTGTATCCCTTCCTCCGCCAAAATAATGTAAGAAATACCCAGCAAATGTTCATGACTGGTAATCTAGTCTAAAAATATACAAATAAATAATGTTTAATATCTGCGCTTTGTCTTTCATTACTTCAACAAAAACCTTTAATTTTCCTTGCCTTTTTAAGAATCCTCTGTAAACACGTTGGATTGTTCGCTACTTATTTAGATTAGCAAATCAGCAGAAGGTCCAGTTGGAAGTGGATGAGGGGGATTATGCACTTCAACTTGAGATGAACCAACCACTGGGCTCCACAAACATATCTAGTGTCTGAATTATTAGATTATTATTATTATTATTATTATTATTATTATTATTATTATTATTATTATTATTATTATTATTATTATTATTATTATTATTAATATTATTTAGATAAAAGGTGGATATTATTATCAATATTAGTATGTGTGTTGTAAAAGTAGCAGTCAACTCGAGATAGTACAAATTTATTTTCTTCCTTTCAAACTGAAGTGCACTGGCACATTTCTGAAAGTGTTTGAAATATTTTAAAATTAAGAGAATGCGTTACGTTTTCTTGCAAATGGTTCCAATGTTGTTTACATTCTGTGATGTTATATTCAATGTCGGCCAACAAGTAAGTTTTAGCTGCAGATCTATAATCGACACATGCTCAAAACATTAGATGCCTTCATTGTTGTTCACCACGCGCGTGTGTGTAAAAATAATTGCGTACGAAAAATGTAAATTCGTACAGATTGCACTTTGACAACAGAAATTACGAGCAATGTGATCAGTGTTTAAACTGCAGTGTAGTTTTATTGTAAATGCCATCTCTACCCACAGCTAACTAGCCTATGCATCTATGTATAAAAATCAAATCAAATGCCTACGTACATGAATAAGTATGTTTATATTCGGGAAACACTTATAATGCTCTATTAAAGTGTATTATTTCGCACGGAGTATTTTAGTTAGTATTGTCTGACTCCCCGGCTGACTGCAAGAAGGTTGCGAGTTGGACTGTAATGGCGTGCCGTTGTATAGACTTGCCATTTGTAGCGTGCCATACTCGATGTGATATAATATTACCGACATAATGATAATGTAGAGTAGAGACTTGTAGTTTCTTTAGATTTTAATTCACCTTTTGCAATGTCAGAAATAATACGCCAAACAACATGAAATTCTTAATATTCAAATGTAGTTATTTATTTTGTTGTGGCAATACTTTCATGAGAATCAATATCTTATATTCCAATCTGGGTTTTGCAATTACAAATTGCTTTACTTTGTAAAGCTTGAGATTGTGTTCCACCGAGAATTATTGTTGCTAATGTAGTTGTGACCTTTCTGTTCCAGATAATATGCTATCCTTACAATTTGAAAACGTTCAGAGTCCCGGAGGAAGAAGAAGGAGAAATCCGTTCTTTCAGTGCCCTACGTGTTACAAGACCTACGGCCAGCGGTGCACACTGAATCGTCACCTGCAGTACGAGTGCGGGAAGGAGCCCCGCTTTCTATGTCCAAGGTGTCCCTACCGGTCGAAACAAAAGGCGCCTCTAGTGAAGCACATCCAGCGACAACATATCGTGCAGGAACTGGCCTTCTCGGCTATGGCAGCCGAGATGAAGCTTGACTTGAGTTTGACGTGAGCTGCCTGGAGAGGATCGCGTCAACAAGGTGCTCGGCACAGGACGTAGCGGTCCAAGACCCAGCGTGCGAAGACCGCCAGGCAGAAGAGAGAACTGGACCCACGGTCGCCTATTGCGAGGACCGTTACAAGTGAACTGCGTGTAGCGTATGTACGATAGGTGTAGACGAGAGAATTGTGAAATCAGTGTTTCAAAGTAATTTGAGTTTTAACATGGTCGAATCAAATTTTCACGAACCAGGAACCACTGCTATTGGCATGCTATTATTTTGCATACTGTACCACGGTGCGTCTGAATATTATTCCAAGTCCAGATCCAGGTCTAGGTCTAATTATTGAAGTCCACGTCTAGGAACGTAGAATGTACTGATTCCCTGTCAATGACGTATGAAGTACTGTCTGAAAATGTCTAAGTCAATTTTAGGTCCGAGTCGGCAAATGGACCGAGCAATCGAAAGTGTACACTCGTGTAAGGTCCGGTTCAAATGGCTGACAGCGACAATGCGAATGCATATGTAAATGTAGGTAGACATAAGTTTTGTTTGTTCGTATCACGTATTTAATTGTTTTAATTAGTATACAAATAGTTTTTATTACGCAAATACTTTGCAAAGGAAAGGACTCACGAATGCACACCTAACCCGGCACGCCCGGCAGGCAGCTCTACTCTAGGCTCGTATAGCACGCTAACATTGAGTTGGACTCGGAAGGGCCCATACCACCGCTAGAACGGCACGCCCGGCAGGCAGCTCTACTCTAGGCTCGTATCGCACGTTAACATTGAGTTGGACTCGGAAGGGCCCATACCACCGCTAGACGGCACGCCCGGCAGGCAGCTCTACTCTGGGCTCGTATAGCACGCTAACATTGAGTTGGACTGGGAAGGGCCCATACCACCGCTAGAACGGCACGCCCGGCAGGCAGCTCTACTCTGGGCTGTATCGCACGTTTAACATTGAGTTGGACTCGGAAGGGCCCATACCTTCGCTAGAAGAAACGACTACACCAAACGTGCGGACATGGACCTAGACCTGCATCTGGACCCTAAAGGCCGAGGGCACAATTGCCCGGTAACGAGAACGGGAATGACAACGAGAACGGGAAGACGCTAACGTTAAAGGCCGATGCACAATTGCCCGTGAAGAAAAACCGACGGGAAACAAATCAAATAATAAGTGTGTTAATTATATTTTGTTTTTTTGTTAGTTTGCTCATGTTTATTTAATTTATTTCGCATATTACTCGCGTATAAACCATCAATCAGCTGATAAAAATAGTGTCAGGCCGTGGACATCTTGATTCTGATTGGTTTTGGTAAGGTACTGGACGGGAACGTTACGGAAAGTTAAAACTTGGTGATGTTCCCGTTGGGCGTTGCCGGGATACGGAACGACCGGCAACGGGAAGCTTTATTGTGGGATCGTGTCGTAAGTTTTAAAGTGTGATTTAACTTTCTTCCCGTTTCGTTCTCGTTCCGTTCTCGTTACCGGGCAATTTTGCATCGGCCTTAACTCAGACACACCCTCTGTATTATTTTGTTATTTATTTTATTTTTAAAGTTACGTTATTCTATTTACAAAAATGCACTACTTTTTAACTGGATATATTACAATAAACACATTTTTAAAATGACACAGGTTATATTTTATGTTTATACTTGAACGATATTTCAAAGCTACTCCCGCTTTTTCTTTAGGTTCTTGTTACTTTTTCTTCTGTTTACAGCCATAGCAACTTCTTTATTTAAGATTGTATTTCCCAAAACACTTGGTAAATCATAGCTTGTGTTGTCTGATTGAATTTAATTATTATTTATTACAGCGGCTTCTTTGATTTTCCTCTTTAAACATATCTTCCTATTTTATCTTGGTTTCATGCCATTTTATAGAATGTTGTTCTCGACTTTCATAATGTTTAGCTAGCAACGAAATGGTTGATAATTTCTTTTTACATTAATTTTGTGTTGTGCGATTGTGGTAAGACCTATTTTGGAGAATCAAAGAGACCATTAAACATTCGTACGCAAGAACACAAAATTAATGAAAACAAGAAATCATCAGCCATTTCATTGCTAGCTTAACATTATGATTGTCGAGAACATCATTCTATAAAATGGCATGAAACCAAGATTATTTTAAAAGGGGAAGATAATATGTTAAAGAGGAAAATCAAAGAAGCCGCTGTAATAAATAATAATTTAAATTCAATCAGTCAACCAAGCTATGATTTACCAGTGCTTTAGAATACAATCTTAAATAAAGAAGTTGCTATGGCTGTAAACAGAAGAAAAAGTAACAAGAACCTGAAGAAAAAGCTGGAGTAGCTTTGAAATATCGTTCAAATATAAACATAAAATATAACCTGTGTCAATTTTAAAAATGTGTTTATTGTTCTGTTATTCTGTTGTCATAATAGCAGCATAGCTTTGGCCGCTGATATGAAAATAATGTTTTTCGATGATTATTTTAAAAAGCTTGCATCTGAGTCGTGATGATGACAGCTGTTCAGTGTAGTTGATAGCTGGCCGGTAGCAAGTCGATGTTACGTAGGAAATAGGAAGTAGACATCACATCGAGTCAGTCGCGAGGCCAAGTCACAGAGTGAATCTGATAACTGTTGTTTGCCGTAGTGTTCTGTACTAACATGTTTCATGCTGCAGAGTGCAGAGAGCATTCCTCGGGTTCGTAATGGGGTTTCAGGAGAAATTTGAAACTTAAATGGTCGTTTAGGACTATATCGCTTAGTTATTAAGTAACTGAACGCGAGACTGAACGTAAATGTGCTACGATGGTATTTTGAAAACTTATGTAGGAAGTAATAATGTTTTGAAACGTGGAAATGTTAAATAAACATTCCTCATCGTTTCTAAAAAATACTAGGAAAACGTAAGTCCCGCCGCGTTGTTGGATGAGCGTAATTGGTGCATTGAGCTGCCCATGGTGTATGCAGATTTTCTGTTGTTCTGTGAAAAATCATTACTAAGTCATTTTTTTAATTAAACTAAATTAAATAAAAATTAACTTAAATTTCTAATTAATCGTAATTTTAAAAAAGAAAAAAATCGAAAATTACCAAAAAATTTTCCCATA
>JAMZAV010008740.1:0-27070 GCA_024449915.1 Sweltsa coloradensis | reverse complement strand
AGAGGCTAGCGCAATATAGAAATGCACTCCATTTTTCTAGAATTGGATGGCAGAATAATAGCAAATCGGTTTAGGACCAGGCGTAAATAGAGGCGACCAATTAAAATCCCCTGACAATGAGTAGGCCCTAGACCTGAAGTCCCGGTCAAATCAAGAAGGCCTCCTCTCAAAGAGCAACTTATTTCTATGCTCTCTTTGTGCAACGTTGTAAACGTCAAATTATGTTGTCGCATTCTCCTAATGGAGAGAAGGGTTGATCCATCGGCTTCCAAATACAAAGTGACCTCAAAATACACGTCAACTGTGCCTGTGCCAATGTCCCGCGTCGCGCCACCTGAGTGAATGGTTATTATGTTTAATTTCCAAGAAAAACAAACAAACAAACAAAGCAATAGAAGGTCCATGCAGTTTGGAGTGACCGGTACAACAAGGGTTGGTAAGTGGAAGACATGATTGACAGTAGGCCTATATGGTCTCCAACAATACCAACTATTTCCGGTAGGCCTACTTCTGTCGTTGGGGTGGGCCAACTTTTTAACACTGTCATATTCCACGAAAAGCTTAGGTACACGGGTGGAAAAGGATTTCGGGTGCGCTCTTATAAAAAATATCCTAGAACTAGTGCGGCGCACTGTAGCCAGCGGAAAGTTCGGCTAACCTAATGTAAGAAGTTTTGTAACGGAAATCATAGTGTTAATAAGTTGGCCCACCCCAACGACAGAAGTGCCCTATTTCCTTTGAGAGGAGGGCTTCTTGATATGAACTCAAGTATAGGCCTACCTGGGATGGATGATGAGAGAGGAATACAAGGAGAGGAGCAGGATTTAAATAGCAATGATGAGGATTGAGAGATGATGAGGTTGGGGCACTTATTCAGCTAGGGGGGTCCAACTTTTATACACCTTGCTAACACTGCTATATTGCCTTGTTACTACGGTAATAGTGCATTATAGCGGACGTGGGTATGGCTAATACTCTACCTACAAAACCTTTAACGTCGCTATTTTAAATATAAAGGACTTTCAACGGAAAAGTACTTTCGCTTAAAATAGCGACGTTAAAGGTTTAGAAGATACTTGAGATTTAAAACAGCGACATTAAAGGTTTTGTAGGTGGAGTATTAGCCGTATAATACCCACGTCCGCTATAATGCACTATTATCGTTACTACTTATGTTAAAGGTGTACTTTCGGGTACTTCTATACCTGGGGGGGTCCAACTTTTTACAAGCTATACGTCCGCCATCCTGGCGGACATATAGACGTGGAACGGAAAGGATTTCGGGTGCGCTCTTATCGATTGTATCCTAGAACTAGCGCGGCGCACTGTAGCCAGCGAAAAGTTCGGCTAACCTAGCGAAAATAGTTGTTAATATAAGTTGGACCCCCCCAGGTATAGAAGTGCCTACTTTCGTTAGGTTAGCCAAACTTTCCGCTGGCTACAGTGCGCCGCGCTAGTTCTAGTATATAATCGATAAGAGCGCACCCGAAATCCTTTCCGTTACAGTGTATATAAAAGTTGGACCCCCCTAGCCGAATAAGTACCGAGGTTGGATCCAAGTGGAAAATCTAGAAGACTGGGACAAAAAGCCTGCCACCGACTAGCCTAGGCCTAGTCAACTGCGGGATGAAGGAGCAATAATAACAACAGCAATGCAATAAGCTAGACCTAGGACCTTTAGCCCTAAAGAGAGTGCCTCCGGTCCCGAGGGGTCGCAGGCCCTAGGCCTAGGTAGGGGCAGGTTTAGTATAGGACTACGACTAGGGTCCCAGGCTAGGTAGTAGGCCATAATCAATTTGGCATTGTTATCAACCCGCTTATTTACACACAAAGTTAGGGGCCTAGCCTAGGCCCTAGGGCTAGGTAGGGAGGCCTTTTCGGTAACTTACCGGTGGCGAATGTAGGCCTAAGCCAGGGCCTATTGAATTGTGCCAAAGCTTTTAATCAGCCTTTTCTCTTCTGAACCTACATTCACTTTAACTAGACTTGGAGGTTTACAAAGGCATTTTATAAAATTAGATCTTTCCAACCGGTTTTGTGTCTTGACTATTCTATCCGTAGCTGTCTAGACTAAAGTCACTGACGGTTGGATACAAGAAATACAAGGTCAAACAGTGTGCTGTAACTAAGGCGGTGGGTAAAAAGCAATCCATGCTTGTGATTGGTAAACACTTCTGGCGCCTTTAAATTTGAAAAGTATCTAATACTAATCTTTTAGTAGATAAAAGGTAAAAGTATAATAGGCCTTTAACGAATTTGCTCAAGGCCTAGCTCTTCAAATAAAGAAGTTAGGTGCACAAACCGTATAACAAGCTGCAATTTTTACCAAGTGTTCTCAACACCCTGATTAAACCAAAGATTAGTCATTAAACTACTGTGTAAAATTACCCAAAATCACTTTACTTTCTAGTAAAGAGTTTTAAAAAAATGGCAAACGAGTAACTTTTCAAAAAACTGCACATCCCTTGTTTTTAACACTACTATTTAATATCCATAAACGTAATAAAAGGCAAAGACCAATTTTTTTAAATTTTATATACTAGTCTGTTTTACACATAAATAGACCCCGAAATGCATTTTTAAACGGTTTCGCAATATTTCAATCTTATTCTTCAGACGAAATATGTAGAATTATATAAAGCTTATCCAGCATATCCAGCAATCGAGTCATCAATGTGTCTGCTTCGATAAAAATTAATTGAAGCATTGGAAAACGTACATTTAAGAACATTGATTGTACCGCATTAGTCACTCAACGGTTGAAAAGTTGGCCATTCCCAACCGAAAGAGTGCCTTTTTTTCTTTGTACACTCTACACTACCCGAACTCAAACCAAACTGCTACACTTTACACTACAAGTCAACGCTTTTTATGTTGTTGTTGTCTCTCACTCCTGCAGTTGGTCAAGGACCGGTGGCAGGTTTCGTCTCCTTAATCTTCGGATTCCTTTCGACGTTTATTTTCCTTCATTGTTATCCTTTTAGTTTAGTTCCCTTCACATTACTTCTCTTTCTTCCCTTTCAATACCTCCTTAGCCTGTTCCCTCAGTCATCTTCATCATCATTCCTCCTCATGTATTCCTTGGTCTATCATTAGCTGATTAGGCTCCGTTGGGAGTAGTTTAGGCTTAAGCTTGGCCTGAAATAGTTTGAGTTTTTTTTCTACTACTATCCCCTCACCGAGACCATTCCAATCAACCACTGCTCTTGCCATGAAGGAGTATTTGCCCACATCTGTCTTATATATTCCCCTCTCATACTTCCAACCATCATCCCCTCTAGCCAGGTATGTGGCCGTTAATCCCTTATTAAGTTCACCCATCAATGGTTCACCCCATCCCTCATGGTTCCTCATCCGATCCCTCCTCCTTCTATCCTCAAGTTTCTCCCAACCTAGGCTAGTGTAAAGTGTAGGTTCGTCTAAATCTTATGAGAAGAGAATAATGAAGAGATGAGAGGAAGAAATGGGCAAAGAAAATAAGAACATGAAGTAGAGGAGACCGACACACCAACAACTTACAACAAACAAATTTCATATTCAAGAAGTTTGTTGTTGGTTGTTGGCAAAGTTGTTGGTGTGTCGGTCGGTCTCCTCTACTTCATGTTCTTGTTTCTTTGCCCATTTCTTCCTCTCATCTCTTCATTATTCTCTTCTCATAAGATTTAGACGACGAAGAAAATAGAACATGAAGTAGAGGAGACCGACACACCAACAACTTACAACAAACAAATTTCATATTCAAGAAGTTGGCGCCACTGTCTGTAATTACAGTGGCGCCAACTTCTTGAATATGAAATTAGTTTGTTGTTGGTTGTGGGCAAAGTTGTTGGTGTGTCGGTCTCCTCTACTTCATGTTCTTGTTTCTTTGCCCATTTTTTTCCTTCATCTTCAATTCTTTCTATAAATTTAGACGACCTACACTTTCCCAAACCCTATGTTGGGAAAAAAACTTGAGGATAGAAGGAGGGGGGTTATGGAAAAAGAACGCCCTGTTGACGTCAGCAGGCTTGGAAACAAGCCCAAAACCAGGTCCAAACCCACAGCCATGGTCCTGTCCACACCCATTGGATGGGCCCTCCCCTAGGTTTTTGGATGGAACCGAGTTGACGACCGATTGAAGAAATTTGTGATGGGCCTGGGCCCATACAAGGAGGTATTTTTTCTTTTTAGTTGTGATTTTTAATTAATATCATGAATTGCGTACTGAAGGGGGTTTAACATGTCAGTTTCCACGAATTTAAATTTAACACACTACCTAGCCCACTAGGCTAGCGGCCATAAACGAGCTTAGGCCAGGCCTATCAAGGCTAGGGCTAGGCCCCTCTAGGCCCCTTTTCCCCCTTTGGCCCTAGCCTATCTACCTAGCCCTAGCCCTGTCCTACCCAAAGATTTGGGGGCCCCATAGGGTGTACCCCCAGTCTAGGCTTGTACTGGTTTCTAGTAGGCCTAGGCAGTAATTTTGTGTCCAATCTAGACAGATCAGCCTTTCTAAATTTCTCTTATTTGGCTTGGCCTAGGCCTAGGCTTAGCCTAGCCCCTAGGGCCTAGGTCTCTAGGCCCGGCGTGACAAAGCCCAGATTAGGCCTCTAGGCTAGGGCCTACTGACGTTTCATAGGTGAACGAATGGTGACGCCATAGAATATGCTGGCATGCGCCCTAGGACCTAACAGTTTGGTCTACTAGGATAAAACTGACATCAAGGAAAGGCAGGGTTTATCTAGCCTATACCCTAGCCCAAGTGTAGGCCTCCTAGGCCAATACCTTTTTTGTATGGAGGTGGTACAGATTGGTGTGAAGTGGAACGAAATGGATTGTTCAAATTCTAGCCTGACTAGTTCAGTGCTCACAGGAAGCATGACAACTAATTTCTTGGCACCGGTGAAGACAGACCAGCAAATCTTCGAGAATTCAATGCTAGAAGACGATCCCAATGAAAACTCTGCAGTTACTCATGAAGAAAAGATCAAACCGAGATGGGGTCCTCACCACAAAGGAGCCCAAGAGCTTGCAAATCTATATAGTACTGGTAAGATTAACCATTAGACTGGAAACAGTGTGTCCGTACTCCCTACCATGAGAGATTTCCTATTTAAAAACCTTAGCCTATGTAGGGCCTAGGCCTACCGCGTTACCTACCGGTACTTTTAGTAGAGTGGATCGTGTATGTTTAACAAATATATATTGATTTGTATTTTGGTGCGAAATTTAGACGAGTGAGCGCAGCGAAACAAAGTCTATAACGCTAGGCCTACTCGATCGGACCTTGGTCGTGATTAATTCTGTCCGGTCCCATACGGTCGAACGGCCAAATAGATTGAGCTTAAATTTTAAACAGACATCCGTGACCAGGTAACTGAGAAACTGCTAACAAAATGAGCACAATCCATTTCGATTTAAACTTACCTTGAAATAATAAACTGAAAAATAGGCTTAACATTGTAGGAATTATTTTAACGACAATGGTTTTTCTTTTGAAAAAATAACTGCCTCTTAGATGCTGCTCGGTTGCAATGGAGGCAGAAGAAAAAATATTTGTAATGCAGTTATGCAGTGAGTGACAAAGGTCTATCAAAACTTGCATGTTCAAGGTAGGCCTACCCCAAATTCCGCTGGGAGATTGAGTAAACCTTGCAATCTTTACTCGTATTTTGTACTGGCTATGTTTTCCATAGTATTGTCAGTTGTAACAGTTGATGTAGACTAAACTGCGTTATGTGCATTTCAAAACATGTTTAATTTTTTTTTAAATACAATCCTAAACTACAAAATGTTATCCCCCAGGGGTTTGGGAATCCAGGTCCCCCAAACTTTCCCCGGGTTTTCCCGGGCCGGCACTTTTTCGGTTGGTGTTGGCCCAAAATTTTTGCACATTTGTTTTTTTCATTTAAAAAAAACGACAAAAAAACCCCCACTGAAAAATGATTTATTTTTTATAATTGCAGTTGTTCAAATTTAAAAAAAAAAACACTCACAAGTTTTATTTCTTTGGGTTTGTTTTAAAAAACAAAAGTAATTTACAAGTAGGGGGAATGAGTGACGCGTCTTTAGGCCCGGCCCCGATATGCTGAAACGGGAGCACTGTCCCCGGGAGCCGAGGGGTTTGTGGGCCCTACTAACTGAAAAAGAACCCTTTAGCCTACAAAAAAATAACAAAAAAAACCCTTTAAAACAAAAAAAAACTTTAGGTACGAGATATTTTTAAACCAAAAAAAAATTAAAAGCCTTAAACGCGCTTTTTTTTAAAGGGAAAGTCCTTTTTCCCAAAGGTTTTTTTTCTTTTTTAAAGTAGGCTTTTAAAGGTTTTGTAGGTGGGAGAAATTTTTTGTAAAGCTGTTTTAGGTATTTGTAACTGAAGGAGGCATCGGTAAATGTTCAACCCAAATAGGCCTTTTTCACCCCTAATGTGCGTGGGTATCTTTGAAAACCGGGTTTAAATTCCCTTATTCAGCTAACACAATGTTGTACTTTTTTCAGATAAATATCAATAAATCGGTCATAATTACTTTCCCTTGTTTTTTACATATTAACCCTACAGGGGTTTTTTTCCGTTTTTTGGAAATTTTAAAAAAAAAAAAAAACAGGTTAAAAAGTTGGCCCCCCCCACCAACCCAAAAAAGAAACCTTTCGGGCCTTTTTACCCAAAAACTAGACTATATTTAGTTGCAACTTTTTTTTAAAAAAACCAAAAAACCCGGGCGAATGGTTTGGGAAAATTGGAGAGGGCATATTTGGGGGCCGGGCCAAAGGGTTTAAACCCAGTGCCCCAGTACCGCCCACATATTTTTCTCAGGGCCTTACCACATTTAATTTTGTGAAAAATGTGTTTGGGGTTTGAAAAAAAGACTGACACAAACTATGGCAAAAATGAAACCCGCTTTTCAGGTCAAAACGATTAAAATTGGGGGTGGTAAGAGGGGGTTAAGAGGGGTTTTGGGGGGGTTGCAGGCCATGCCGGGATTGGGGTTTCCCCCTCTCCCCCGCTACCCCCCAGGACCCACAGTTGACCCCGTGTTTTACGGATTTTTAGCATGTGGGTCGCCCCTTTTCCCAAATTTTAAACCCCGGGCCCGATAAACCCCACCCAACAGTAAAGTGATATCCGGTTTTTTGGGTTTTTTTAAAAGATGAGGGAAGATAGTAAATGGAAAGGTTTTTTAAACAAATTTATTTGTTCCCTTTAAGAAACCCTTTTTTTTAAAGGGTGTGATTACATGCTAAACAGTGGACCAAGGGTTTGGCCTAACCCCATATCGAAAATTGCAAAGCCAGCGGTTTTTTGCCGAGCCGTTTAACCGGTTCTCATCGAAACCCGAAGTTAAGCAGAATGGGCGGGGTTTATGGGGGGTTTTGAGTGGGTGGGGCCCCCTTTTCCCTGAAACTCACGTTTTTACGCTGGGTTTTTGAGCAGATGGAGGGGGTTTCGGGGAAAGCCCAGTTTAACGGGTTCCCCCCTTCTCCCCTTTACGGCCCGCTCGGCAGTCCGGGTTAGTGGAGGAGCCTATATGACTGTCAAAGTTACACCGTCCTGTCGGATGGGACGTTAAAGCCGTTGGTTCCCTTTGTACTTTTTGACAGGAGTAGACTACGTGCCGGTACCGGGTTTCCCCTCCTCCCTTCTGGTCATACTTCATCCTCATCTATCACCACTCATCGTCTCGATTAGCCAAAGTGCATAAATATGAGACGTTAAGCAATATTCAATCAATCAATCGAATATTGCACGACCAAGGTTCCCCTAAATTCCGCTGGGACATTGAGTAAACCTTGCAATCTTTACTCGTATTTTGTACTGGCTATGTTTTCCATAGTATTGTATGCATTTCAAAACATGTTTTATAATTTTTTAAATACGTAGTCCTACCTACTATCCAAAAATTAAAAAATCTTTTCCGACCAAGGGTTTGAACCCAGGTCTCCCACATTTTTGGTGTAGGGGCGCCTTAGCCAACTAGACTAGGAAAACGCCAAAGTCGTCGTTAGAAAGAGTGAGCAAGTCATGTGTTGAGTAACCGGGAACATTTCATTTAAGTTTGTATTCAGATTCAGAAATTTTTTTTTATTCTCAATACATGTTAAATATTTATAATAGGCATTAATACATACTTTTTTTTTTTTTTTTTTTTTTTTTTTTTTCCATGGCAACCGCCATTCAGCTTGAAATTAATGTTATATGCTCTCATTTTTAAATGTCTGTTTAAGTGGTTTATTTTAACAGTAGTGAAGTACAATTGGTATTAAAGGGAAAGTTTTAGGTTTGTGTGAACAGTATGTGAAACAAAAAAAAGAAGTTTGTACTACTTGAAGACATGAGGTGGATTTGTATGGGGCGCCTTCAATTTTCTCCATTGAAAAGGGCAACAGGATGGTTGCTGGATATTTCAAATAATGGTTTGAAAAGTTATTGCTATGTGACTTGAAATATCTAATTTGTCTTTAAATGGGATGGGTAGTGAGAGATTTGAAAACGGGTTTTTTGATAGATGATAGTTTTAATGCATATTGTGCTAATTTAAGTTGTTTTAAAATTTAAATTTTTTTGACCATTTAAAAGAGTGTTTTTGTTTTTGGAGTTATCTTTGTAACAATGTTTTAAATTTGATAAAAACAAGATGGTCGACAGTAAGACAGTGGAAGAAGGTGTAAACAGTGGTTTAAATGTCAATAGTCAAAAAGAAGAAAACACAATGTTGGGGATGTGAGAAAAGAGTTAGGGCGGGAGTCCAGTGTACTTCATGTGCCATTTGGTCCCATTTTAAATGTGCGGGAGTCAATGGAAAGGAGTATAGAAGAAAAAAGAAAAGTGAATGGTGGTGTGGGTGCAGCAATGAGAGATTGGCATTGAAAGAAGAAAAGGTAGGAATATGCATACAAACAACAGCCAAGGAAATTGAGACAAAAAAGTATAACTGTATCAAAAGCAAGCAGACCTCTCGGCTTAAGATTGGGGTTAGGCATTAAAAACCGGTGGGGAGATGCACCATAAGTAACAAGTTTAGGATAAACACAAGGAGGAATGATGTAATGGGTGGAAGGGTTGGTCAATGGAAAATGAGGAACCACATTGGAATGGTTAAGAGCGGGGGTAGGCCTAGTAGTGAGAAGTGGAAGTTGATGGTACAGGCATTAGGTAAAATGAGAAAAACATATTGAACAACGGGGAAAAAGGGTTTAAAAAATGTTGGAAAAGAAGAGAGATAAAGAAGAAGGAAAGGCAGGAGTGTTAGAAACAAGTGTACCCCAGTATGAAAGGGGGGTGGAAGAATGCACTACAGAGGTGGTAAACATCCAGCTGGATCTGGAAAAAACATACTCCGGGCTGGAACAGGAAATGGGAAGAACACAAATGAGATTGGGGGAGTTTTTTGGGAGAAAAAATTTGGAGGAGGAACAGGAGGGAAGAAAAATGTTGGATAATAGATTAAATAACATGGGGGAAAGGAGGATACAACAAAGAATATTAGACATTGGTATAACCACATGCTGAAGACCTAAACTAGGCAGCAAAAGAGCTCGTGAGCACATGGTTTAGGGTTTGACCAAAAGCAAGGTTTAGGTATCTCAACGCCAAACAACAAAGTTGGTCACAAATTGGCGGTACAAAAGAACATCCATAGAAGCAAGTCACCTTGCCACAAACATCAGGGGGGTGAAGCAAGACCAAAAAGAGGACGAAACAACAACCGAGTAATAGAGCTCAAGGTGGGTCTAGGCCAAAGCACACAGTAACAACAGACCTAGAAGATGCAATGCAAGACATTGAAGTTGGCACAAGTCGGGTGTAGAACATAAACAAGACAGAAGTAATTCACCATGTCACAAAACAGCAGGTGGGCAAATCAATACCACACAATGAAGTTGGTCACAAGTTGGGTTTGTAGAACATAACAAAGACAGAAGTAAGTCAAATTATCAAAAACAGCAGGTGGGTGAATCATTACCAGACATTGAAGTGGTATGAAAACTATGATACAAGAAAGCGCAACCAGGACAAAAAGCTTTTAGGTATACAAATTTGGAGATGTGTCGGGTACAACAGCAAATACTTTTTGTGTTGGAGTGGAGAACAGGGCTAGGGTTTACCCGGGGTTTATCGGGATAAATGAACTTAAAAAGAAGGTAGAAGAGTACAAATCAGATGGAAAATATAGAAGTGGCGGTTATATGTGCAGGGAAACAGAGAGAAGTGGGCTGGAGGGGGAAAAGGCAGTCATGCTAGGAATCTACAAGGCTTACTTGTATTGGCGAAAGATAAATTTTTTATAAGCCAAGATAGGCATGTGTGGGCTAAGCACCTGGAGAGGTTTAAGCTTAGGTGTCAAAAATGATATAAAAGAAATATGCAAGAGGTTTGAAGTAGAATATATAGACATGAATGGGGTGGAAGGAATAGAAGAGAAATGGAACAGAGCAGAGAAGTGGGATAAGAGCAAAACGCTTCGTAATGAGCAACGAGGGAAAATGGCTTAGGCCTAGATGTGAATGTAAAAAAAAAAAGGAAAAGAATCTAAAAACAATGTGCAGAAGGATTTTCACACAAGGTGGGTGTTGGAGAAAAAGAAGTTAGGCATAGACCGTGGACAAAGAAGAAAACCAAACAAAAGAGGGAGAACATCATCACACAGGAAAGAAGGAAAAAGTTATAAATGTGGGCACAATAAATATAGTGTCACTTAATGGTAAAATCGAAGAGGTCTTTGATGCATGAAAGAACAAGAAACTGGGTGTAATGGGACTCAGGAGACAAAGTGAAAGGGTGTGGAAACAAGAATCTCAGAGAAGGATACAAGCTGTGGTGGTCTGGAGGAGTGGAGGGAAGAAATGGGGTAGCATTTGTGGTAAGCCCTGAATGGAAAGACAGTATCGTAAATGTGAAAAGCCATAGTGATAGAATGATACAGATGTACATCTTGTGCGATGACAGCATGACAATCGAATTCATTCAGGTGTATGCGCCTCAAACAGGAAGACCAGTGGTTTGAGAAGGAGAGTTTGTGGCAAAATTAGAAGCAATTATGACATCGAATACTATTGTAGTAATGGGGGATTTTAAGGGCAAGAATAGGAAAAGATAGAAAAGGATTTGAAGAGGTTATGGGCAGACATGGGATAGATGCAAGAAACAGAGATGGAGAGAAATTGTTAGAAAATGTGTGCCAGAAACTCGTTAGTTATAGGAAATAGTTGGTTCAAGAAACGTAGAACCCAAAAAATAACGAGATATGGCTATGGTGAAGACAGATCAGAGACAGTAATTGACTATCTATGTATAGGAAAAGAAGTAATGAGAATCTTGAGGATGTGAGGGTAATGCCATCAATATCATTGGATGGAGACCACAGGCTGGTGTTGGGGAAGTTTAGAATGATGGTACAGACCCAAAAGAAAGGGTAAAGAACCGGCACAAAAGACTAAAAAATATGGAAAAATGGGAATCTCCGATAGTGCAAGAAGAGTTTATGACAAGAATTAGTGACCAAACACCTACAAATGAAGTGGGGGAAATAGAAGAAGAATGGCAAAACTTTAAGAAGGTTTTTTTGTCAAGTGCAGAAGAGCTGTGTGGAAGAGTCAGGGAAGGAGGGAAAGAGAAAGAACGCGATGGTGGAACGAGAAGGGTACGAGATGCAGTTCGGGAGAAGAACTAGCTTGGAAAAGAATGAAAAGTGCAAATCCACAGAAAATGAGTACGAGTACCGTAGGCGAAAAAACCGAATGTGAAAAAATTGTGAAGGAGGAGAAAGACAAAGAATGGAAGAATATGGTAAATTAGAAGAGACTTCCAGGGAATAAGAAAATTATGTAGGACTAGTAAAGACAAAAAGACAAGAAGGGAAGAAAAAAAGCTCATGGTAAATGAAAAATGGCCAAGTGACAAACAACCCCAGGAAATAACAAGAAAGGGGGTGGAGAAATATTTCAAAGATCTGCTAAATGTAACAGGTTAGTGAAAAAATTTTAAAAGCAGAGAAAGAGAAAGAGGCAAGTGGAGAAGATGAAGAAGACGAGGTAACAGAACAAGAGGTGGCTCGGGCGTTAGGAGCCATGAAGAATGGTTAAGCTCGGAGTGGATGACATTTCTGTGGAAATGATCAAAGCATCAGGTGCGGAAGGAAGAAGATGGTTATTTCGAGTAATAAGTGCTGCGTGGAAACAAAAGAAGGGACCGGAAGTTGGAAAAGAGGTATAATTGTACCGCTGTTTAAGAAAAGGTGACCGTAAGAAAAGTGAAATTATAGAGGGGTGAATTAATGTGTCAGTGTTTTGGGAAAAATTTATGAGAAAGTTATAGAACTAAGACTGAAGGAGGTATATGACACAGATCTAAGGAAGAACAATATGGGTTCAGAAGTGGACGGTCTACTATTGATCCCATATTTGCTATAAGACAGACAATGGAGGGGAGATGGCAAAATGGGAAAGAAATGCACATTTTTGTTTTTTGGGTCTGGAGAAGGGGATACGATCGGCTGCCTAGAGAGAAAAGTATGGGAGTGTCTAGAGATAAAAGGAGTGGGAAGAGGGGTTTAAAAAGACAGGATACAAAGTACATATCAAAGGAGTGAAAGTTGTGTACAGACAGATATGGGTAGGTCAGAATGGTTTTCAAGTGAATGAGGGCTTGCGACAAGGTAGTGTGTTATCTCCAACACTCTTTTACTGCTGTAATGGATGAAATTATAAGAAGAGTGGAACCAAATGCAGATGGAAGGGACACAAGAACATTAGGTTTGCGGACGATGTGTTGATTTGGGGTGAGAAATGCCAGAGAAGTGCAGGAGAAGGTGGACAGATGGAACGAAGTTACTACAGAGTTTGGTCTAAAAATCAATCAGAAAAAGAGTGAATGTTTGCGTATGCAAAAGAAGACAAAGGGCAGGCCTAGAGACATAGAAAAAATTGTACTACGTGGAGAAGTCTTAGAAGAAAAAGAAGAATTTAAATATTTGGGAAGTATATTGACAAAAGTGAAAAAATGTGTAGGGAAAATGTCATCTAGAGTGCCCAAAAAGCAGAAGGGTTTTATCAATTGGTGAGAAAGTTACTATGGAATGAGTTGTTCCCACAAAATGTAAAAATTTTTCTGTATAAGGCATATTTTGTACCTATATTAACATATGGGGCAGTAACATGGGCAGTTTGGGAACAAAAGAGAGAGTCAGCTGGAAGCAGCAGAAATGAAGTTTTAAGAAGTATAAAGGGAGTTACAAAAGATGGACAAGATAAGAAGTAATGAAATAAGGAAAGAACTGGGATTGGAGAGATTGAAGTTTAAGCTAGGAGAGAACGTCTAAGATGGTTTGGACATATGAAAAGGATGGGCAGGGAGAGGATTCCAAGACGAGAATTTGAAGCGGCAGAGGAGGGAAAAGAAGAGTAGGAAAGGGGGCCAAGAGAAAAATGGGAAAGATTTAATTCAAGAAGACGTTGGAAAACGGAATGAAGTGTGGGAGCATGTGGCAAGAGTAAAGCTTGGGAGGACAGAAGAGGGGTGGAGTAAATTGGTGGAGAAAGGAGTTGGATGATGTGGAAGAAACACTAAGTCTGGCAAGCTTAGTATCTACAGTTTCATGCCCCTTTATAATGGTGAAGACCACCATTCTACCCGACATAGTTGGAACTGAGTTATGAAGATTATTATTATTTTTATTATTATTATTATTACTATAACTTTGAGAAGCCCACAAAAATTGTCCTTCTGTTTTGGGGAATGTCGTGGGGCTTGAAGCCTCTCCCCTGGTATTCTTTAGTGCCTGGTACGATGCACCTATAACTAAAAATCTGATGTGTGCCAGAGTTGGGCAATGGACAGCGTCCTTGCGCTGCGTGGTGCTTGGAACCTCTAATATTCTATAATAGGGGCCTAATAATAATAATAATAACAATAATAATAATAATAATAATAATAATAATAATATTTGCAGACGTCATGCGGCAATTTTTGTGCCGCTGTAGCAGTGGTTAGATATTTGGGTTAAAGGTAAATCGCAAAAATCTTCAAAGACAAAAACAGGAGAAGAAAAAGTACGAAATGGGGGAAAAGCGACTAGTTTGGGGGAATCGTTGGGGCTTAGGAGAGATATCGGTCGACTGGAACAATTTCCGAAAAGGGGAATCGATCTAAAAATGTGATAAGATACTGCCAAAATATATTTGAAAGATTCAAGGTTCATGAAAAAGAAACACTTAACGAACATTCACGAAAATTTGGATACACTAACAAAGTAATGCTCAGCTAGAATTAAAAAGATATAAAAATGAGTATTAGAAAGAACAAAACGAATGTTTAAGAAAAGGAAAAAATTTACAACAATATAGTACCGAAGAAATAATAGAATGGAACCCAACTAGACAGAGATAGAAGAGTTTTTGGGCAGGAATATGGGTAACCGTAGACAAACCAGATGAAAGGATTCAAGATGAAATAGCTAGGTGAGCGATTTTAAGAGATAAATTTCGAAGGTATAACTATTGATGAATAAGTCGAAAATCAGTCTACACTAGTGGAAAGCCCCAGGTAATGATAATATTCAAAATTTTTGGTAAAAGAAATTAATGCTACTCACAAAAAAATTAGAAAATTTTCCAACAGTTATAAAGGATTAAAGAAATCCCCAAATTCTTTACTAAAAGGGTAACCTTCTAAAAACCAAAGGGACAATGACACAAGAAACCCAAGTAAATATCGGCCTTTTACATTTACCAAACTATATATAAAAATTATTTCAGCTAACAAATAAATATATAATCATTGGAAGAACAAAATACATGGCCGAGGAACAAAAAGGTGCTGTAAGAACTCACAGGGATGTAAAGAAAACTTATTTTTGACTTCCTGTAATAAATCAGGCACACAATAAAAAAAGGAAATATTCACGAAACACTTTGATACAAAAAAACCCTTTTGACTCAACCCCACACACAGGCTTTTCAGATTTTACAAAATATAAAAATCAACCAAAAATTTGTAAATTTTTTTAAAGACAGAAAGGGAGACATGGAAAAAACACTAAAATAAATATGAAAAACCAGCAGAAACTACAGATCCAATAAAAATTTAAACGGGGCTTTTTCCCAAGGTGACTCATTAAGTGTTTATGGTTTTGTCGTATTAAACCCACTGTACATTCTTCGAATGACATAGGGATTAAAATTAAGGAAAATAAGTGGATGCACAAAACCCCACCTATTTACAGGATGACCTAAATTGAGATAAAATTTTGCTAACAAAAACAGTCTAGTCAAACAACTTTAAAATTTTAGTCAAGTTTCTGCATGGAGTTTGGAGTAGAAAAATGTAAGACGCTACTATCGAAAAGGGTAAGGGTTTTAAACCAAGCAAAGATTTCCAGCTAGTGAGGGAAATAGGATTGGAAAAAGGGACGATAACGATGTATACAAATATTTAGGTTTCGCACAAGCTGCCAAAATTTTAAAATAAAGTTATAAAAGAAAAATTTGATAGAAATTACAAGAAGACTAAAGTCTACCCTCAGACGAACAAACGGTAAAAAAAAGATCACAGCAAAAAATACATATGCTGACCAGTACGACATATTCATTCGGAATCTTTAAAGGCGCAGACAGACATCCCGCTTTGGAAAAATATTAACTCGTACTACACTTCCCAAAAACACAGAATACACCCCATCCTAAAAAGAAATAGAGAGTTTACCCTTAAGAGAAAAAGGAACCTAATTATTGAAAACTTTTTAAAACAAATAAAATTTTAAGAAAATCTTTTTTAAAAAGAAAACCAACCCAAAAAATTATAGGGCTGAGTGCTAGCTACAAACTTTTAACTACCAATCTAGAAAAAAAGTCAATTACAAGGGAAAACTATAACGAGGTTTTCAAAAGATTTTAGCTTAAAAAAAACCCAACAAGAGCCATTAAGAACTAAAAAAAGGTCAGTGAATTAAACATCAAATGGTGGTAAAAAAGGGGGGGAATTTTTTTTTAGAAAACAGGGGTTTTTAGATGGTTTTCAAGACAATTTGCACGAAAAATAAAAAAAAATACATAAACAAAAATCGACAGTAAACGAAAAGTAGAAAATTATGAAAGGGGTAAACAAGAAACACTACCCGGGGCAATCCATGTCAAACGTTACCCTAAGAAAACAAAGTAACTTATTATCAAAAATAGAAAAAAAGTAAAAAAGGGAAAAAAAAAAAAAAAAAGGAAAGAAGAAGAAAAAAAAAAAAAAGAAGAAAACAGAAAGGGGGAAATAAAACAGACGGTTTAATTTGCAAAAAGAAACGAAACTATTTACCTTTTTCTTCCCAATGTGATAATCGAGCCAAACGTGGGAAAGAAAAAATTGAAAAGAAGGGAACCCCCTTGAAAGACCCCAAAAAGTAAAACAGAAAAAGGTAATAAACCCCATTCATTATATCAGCCAGGGATCAAAAGAAAAAAGCTACAGAAAGCTTTAAAACAACAGATTTTCAACCCAATGTATACTCGAGTCAAAAGGCAAAATACTAAAACACGTGTAGAATATTCGTAAATTTCAAAACTAAGAAGATACTTCGAGATTTCGAGACAGTTCCATCCGACAGGGTTTTTTCGTTTTTTTCCCATAGCCCGAAGAGCAAATGCTAGGATGGCGCGAGAAATCGGCCACACCTTACCACAGAAAAAAAAAACATCATCTAAAAACAATATTAAAATTAAAATGACTTATTTTATTAGAGTAAGAAAAAAGTAATAATGATGTAATAGGTACACATGGAAGTACTTGACGTAATCCGTACAAAGTTAGCTCTTTTTAACCGAGTTTGTATGAAATACATCCAATAAAATAATAATAATAAATAATAATAATAATAACAATAATAATAATAATAATAATAATATTATATTTTTTTCTAAGAAAAATAGGCCTACAGGTTTAAAAATAAAAAACAATCATAATTAAAATAATCATGATTTAAAGACTTTCAGATCTGTAAGCCTACATAGTAGTTGGATAACAACAAAAATTTTAAAAGAAAATGCCAAATAAAAAAATTTTTTTTGAAAAGAGGGTTTTTAAGGATAAAAAACATAGAAGAGTTCGCTTTTGACTTTTAGTATGGAACCGGATGAAATAAGAGACGGAACTTCAGTAGAGAAAAATTTAGTATTTTTTTGAACATATTTAGTTTTTTCAACAAACATTTTCCTTGAGGGGTTTAGAAAAAAAGTTGTCACACGAATAATCTAAAAACCGTGGATGAATGATGCAACTGATACTTGAAAACTAAAAAGGAGTTTTTTAAAGAAAGCAGGCACAATAATGGGATCAAAAAAAATTTAAGACATTTTTTAAAAAATTTAAAAAAAACTCCCCATGGGGAAAATAATTGGCAAAAAAAAATTATCATGCAAATCAAAATAGTTCTGACAACAAAATCAAAGTGACTGGCAATTATAAAAAAAATGTTTAAAAAAAAATTTTAAAAAGTACCGTAATAGGGGTTATGGGGAAAAGGGAAAATAGGCTAACCTAAATGTGGAGGAATTGACATTACACATCCAGCTGACATTGCCAACCGTTCAAAATTTTCAGCTTTTTGGGGAACAATTTTTGATAAAAAAGGGATACAACTAAAAATGTTTGGGCCTAGACAAACTAAAAAACGGGTTATAAATGCATCACACTGAAAGACATGATTCTAGCATACCTACAAATCAGAAAATAGAAATCATTCGTAGCTTAAATCCCAAAACCAACGGTTGGGAGACATCCAATTAAAAAGTTAAGGGCTTCGCTGGTTTCCATAGTTTTTCATCACTATGGACATTTTGAATTTTTCTTTCTTGAGGGTGTTTACCCAGATAGGCAAAAGGGGCTTTTATTAAACGTTTTAAAAAAAAAAAGGAACATAAAAGATAAGGTAATTTTGGGCCAGTGGCCCTTTCTTACAATTTTTTAAAAAAATTTTTGGGAAAAACTTTTTTTAAAAAACGTTTACGGTTTTCTTGAAACAATAAAATTTCTATCAAGGAACAGCAGGGTTCAGAGAAAATTATTAAACAATTTCAGATCCTTAAATAGTTCACAAAATCCTGATTTTTAAAAAAAAAAAAAGAAGTTCAGTTTTAAATGTTTTGTTTTCCCAAGGTTTTTGAAAAATCAATCAAATTTTTTAAATTTAAGAAATTGAACTTTTATGGAGTTAATGGTTTTCCTCAAAGGGGTAACTTTATTTAATTGTAGGAAACAAAAAAGTAAAGCTTCGGGAATTCTATTTCAAGGGAAAAAATTTTTGTGGGAAGAAATAAAAAGGGGCGGCCTCAAGGATAAATATTTGGGGCCTATTTCTTTAGTTTTACAAAAAATGCCTTTCCCCAAAACATACCTACTAAATTTAGCTTAGAATTATTTTTGCAGATGTACAGTGTATTTACAGGAAACAAAGGAAGAATTATTAGCTAATATTAAACTTAAAAATTAGAAAGCTTAAGAAGGTTTGCCCAAAACAAAAAAAAATTAAAGGGTCAAAGAAATATAATGCGGTTTCAGACAAAGGGAAAGCAAAAAAATTATAATTAAAAAATGGAGAGTGGTCTTGAAGACGGTAGAACACTGTCGTCTTCTGGCAAAACTTTAATTATAGATTTACCCAAATTGGGAAAAACAATTCTAACTAAGCAAAGGGATGAGATCATCATGCTATGTAGCACTTAGAGAATTGTCTACAATGATTCCCCCCTTTACAAACACCCTTTTTTTGCAAATTACAATCAATTATTAATTTTGGTATAATAATTTGGGGGTCGGCTACATTTGCAAAAGAAATTTTTTATATGTCAAAAGAAAGTGTTAAAATTTCTGGTGGGAAAAGCTACAAACATCTCAGTAAAAACTGTTCCCCCTCCCCCCCCTTTGAAGATCCTTGTTTTATCTTTTAAAATATATATATATATATATTATTAATATTATCCGAGAAGACGACGGGTTTTACCGTCTTCAAAGACCACTCCCATTTTTTATTATAATTTTTATTTGTTTCCCCCTTAGTCTGAAACCGCTTTATATTAGTCTTTGACCCATTTAATTTTTTAATTTTTTTGGGGACCAAAACCTTCTTCAAGCTTTTAATTATAAGTTTAAAATTTAGCTAAAATTTTCCTCATTGTTTCCGTAAAAAACTACACTAGTATCATCTGAAAAAAATTATAAGCAAAATTTCAGAGGTATGTTGAGGAAAGGTCTTTTATGAAAAAACGGCATGGACCAAAAAGTTGTTAAATGATATACTAGGGAAAGCTAAAGTCGGTTAAACGAGTGAGTACCATGTTTTGAGTCCCCGGAATGTTCCCTTTCCTCCTTCTACCAAAGGGTCTACCTACCCTATGTGGGGCAGGTGGCGCATTATGGCCTTACTTACAGTTGACGCGCCTGTATACTACTATACTAAAAACCCTATTAATTATACTTAATAAAAATTATCATCAAACTTAATGAAATGTTCGCGGGTACTCAAACATGGCTCACTACTTTTTAAATAACGATTTGGCTTTTCCTAGTAAAATAGGGTTTTGAGTGAAAACTGAGGCCATAATGGCCACTCTAGAAATTGATATGAGAGAACCCTTAGGAGGGGGAAAAAAAGGGAATGTTCCGGGTATCAAACATGACGAGTCCAAGTGTCTTAAATGCGGCGATGAGCGCATACGCGCTTACCGGAGCGATCGGCGGAAACGCCCGCCGTAGCGTGGAGAGGGTTTCCTCACGGCGCCGGCAGAACTGACCCGTAGGTGCCCGTATTAGGGAGCCCCCTAAAACCAGAAAAATTTGCCGGGGGCGCCCCCCACGTAATGGCGGGGGCCACAGTAGTTTTGGTGATTATCCCATATATTTTTTCCAAATTTGTGATCCAGGGTGTAATCGCCTAAAAAAACGAACCGCCCCCCTTGCTCAACATGCTGTGACTAAAGTAAGCGAGCAGGCGACCGGGCCGAGACGTTTTTTCCCCCAAATGACGTTACCATAGTCTTAGCGTGCCAGTAAAACAAATGAAAATAAATCCTTTTTTATGGATCGTTTTTGAAAAATTCATTTTTTTTTTTACGTAGAAAATCATTGAAGAAAATAGCTGTCACAACTTCAAGACAAGACTCATCCTTTTAAATTAGTTTGTGTGGCTTGAGCCCCTTGCAGAATTCAAGATTTTTTGTTTGGGCTTTTCAAACTCTCTGGTTGTCAGAATCTTTACCAAACTCGCACCCCCAGTTAAAATAAACCCGACTCTAGGGTACATGAAACTTCTACTTTAAGTCTTCTAATCTAGTATAAATTTCCAAATTTTTTTTAATTTTAGTTTGGCCTATGGATTTCCAAAAAGTTTGATGGTTCCCAGGAATTATAGGTATAAATTGGTACAATTGAAACAAAATTAATTGGGTAAAAATATTTAGGCATTAGTTAAAGGGCCCAGGTTTATATAATTTTAAATTTTTCATTTTTATCCTACAGGGGAAAAGGACACAAAAATGCTATGTGTGGGGGTTTTCATTACTTGTAGCATTAATCTCTTCTTTATTACTACACCTTTGAATGAAAACTTGAGCACTATTTTGATAGCAGCTTTTTTTGGGATTATAACTGCGATTTTCATTGGGTTTTTTCACGGGGGGCAGACCCGTGGGGGTAAATTTAGTCCCACTAATTGGCAAATAGGTATTGAGTTGTACACAGTTTAATTGTGTTTGCAGCCAGATATTCCCTACAGGTTCTCGCCATTGAGAGATTGGGAAATGTGCTGTTAAGTGTTAACGGCAGGGAATTACAATGTACACCAAAGGTCTTCAAGCTGAAAGCTAGGTCTGGGCTTTAACATGGGCGTATCATTCAATTATTGATATTGATACATTATCAAACTGTTAAAAATTCATACATTTTACTTCTTGTTTCCAACACATCTTTCAAATTAATTCAAAGTAAGGACCTGGTTACAAAGGATTGCTATGGTAGGCCTATCGCCAAAAATGCATTATGATGTTTCATACTCCCCTTTAATGACCCGGCACTTCCACCAATTATTTAAGTATGAATCTAAATTTGAAGAAAGAAATCCACTTTTTTTAGGTGTTTGCAGCATAAAGGGAAACATTTAAATCGTTAAAGATTGGTAATACATAGTTAGGGATTAACTTTTTTACCCAAAATTTTAAAAAATCTGATTTTTAATGGAATATTTTTATATTTAGTTTAATTCTTATCAAAAAAAATTTTCCCACTTTTTGATATCATAATGATATTACCCTATTATATTATATTTTTGTCTTAAACTTTCGTGACCAAAGGTTTAAAATTTTTCCCATCTTTACGGAAAAAATCACGCCAGTTTATAGAAAATAACTTTTATTCCCAACGTTTTGGAAACTAGGTTTCCCTTTTTATGGGAAGGGTAAAAAAAAACGTATTATGTTTGAAAAAATGTTGCGAAAATATGAATAAAAAATAAAAAATCTACTAAATAAGTTTAGGCCCTAGGGCCTACTAGTACTAAATATACTTGCCCAGCCCTACTGAAAACCTTGGGGGACAATATTTGTGAATCAGAAAGGTTGGCCAACTGACAACTTGTTATAATTTTTTTTTTACAATATTTTAAATAAGAAGAAAAGGTTTTTTTTACGGAAAAAGCGTTTATTTTTGTTTTTGCGTCTTGTAATTAGATTTATTTTGTTCCCTCCTTTTAAATCAGTTTTAAACGAAGGATAGACGTTAAATAAAAAAATAAATAATAAAAAATGTTTGGACACCCCAAAAGTAGATGGAGGGACCAAATAAAGGGGAAAGTTTAAGAAAGAGGGAAAAATTTGGGGAAAAAATTAATGAAGAAAAGCTCGTTTTTTACAAAATTTGGAAAGGCCAAGGATGGATAGAAAGAAATGGGAGAAAATGGGGAAAAAATGCCGTCTAGAAGACATCGAAGTAGATGAGGAGGCTTTAGCCCGGGTACCCCTGAAAGTGCCACAGCCCGAGAAAATGGTGATACGTCACCCCCCCACCTGACTTATGTTTGGAACGGGGTTTGAATTTTTATTATTTCAAAAAAAACTCTGCATGCTACGAAAATGGAGTATGAAGTTTTTAACACCGTGTAGGAACAACTATTGTACAACAGTCTAAAAGGTGCATGTAGTCATGGTTAACCTTTTCTAGAGTCTGGCCATAAACGGCGAGTTTTAAGTGGGGGCCCTGGGGGAATCACTTTTGAAAATCTCCATCAAATTTAAATATCTTTGGAAAAAACCTTTTTGGACTTTAAAAGTACATTCCTAGGTTTATAGGCCAAATAAATATTGCAAAAAAAATTTAAAAAAACCCCCTCCAGGGTATAACTGAATATTTTAAAACCATCCTGAAAAATTAATGAAATTTAGAATATGACCTTTATGTATTTATTTCAGAACTTTCTCGGCCCTTTCGTGAACCACCAATTGATCCCACCCCATTACTCACATGATTTTATTGAAACTAATGGCGACAAATTTTTGGTGACGATTCCTTTTTTTTGGGGCGTATGACTGATTTCCTACGTATACGATGAAGAATCCCAAAAACTTTTCATGGAATTGTTATTTATTTTTCTAGCGATTTTTTTAGCCAGACTAATCAGGTAAATTTGCCCCTGATAAAAAATTAGGTCCTTTTATCCTTCTTTTCAAAAAGGAATTTTTTAAAAACATTTTTTTTTTTGATCACAAGTGGTCCAACATATTTTGGGCTACCCGTGGGTTTGTTTCTACAAGCATCACATTAACTCCCTGACGACATCACGTACCCCCATGTTTCACCGACGAGACATACTTTTTCATAATACAGGTGGGGGTACTGGGCCTTTTAGATGTACGCTTTTGGGAGGATTGAATCCTAATTGAACGGGCACTGGGTTTTAAGCCACGTGCGATGACTTAAAAAGGGCCCAAAAAAGGGAACATGAGGTTTGGTTGTGCCCTGCACGTGAGTGAACTCAGGACAAATCACTTAAAACAACTTGCATTGCCTACATTTTATATACCAATATATATATAATATTTAACCCCTTGTTTCTATTTCAAAGAGAATATATTTAAGGGCATACTGAAATTTGGCCTAATTTGGAAAAAAATTTTTTTGTTATGGGTGACTGACTGGAAGAAACCTAGCTTTTTAACCCCTTTTCCCCAAAATTTTACCAAAAAGCTTACGAACACTTTAAATCCAAACTAAGTATAAGATTTTACGGTGCCTATCTTTTTTAGTTTATAATATGTAGGGTACGTATTTAAAAATATATATTTGTGAACTGTAAATTTCAAAGTTTTTATTTTTCTGTAGTGTCTGTAGTACATACTCATTTACAGAGTCATTTGTAATAGAGAATGGTGGATTAATGAAATAGAACAGTGCTTTGGTTGCCAGTTATTTATTCAGGGACCAAAGGGTGATCATTAAAAATGTACCAATAATAAATGTGTTCTTAGACAGACCAAAGCTTTTGTCAAAAAACCTTTTCAAGAATTTTTTTATTGGAACATCATTGCAAGTTGTAAACACACTAAAAATGTAAGAGTAATAATAATATGCATTTGCTAATCAATTTTTGTGCAAATTGAAATAAAGTGTTTTATTACTCTGAATGTATTTCAATTTGGGTTGATTGAGACTAAGATTTGGTACAATGGGTCGTAGACTGTGGTGCTAAAATATATACTGAGCAAAGCTGGTTCTATACTTTATTCAAATACAATCTACTAAAGGGCAGACACCCGTTTTTAAAATGCTCAGTGTTTGCAGGTCTCAGATTTAAATTTTTAATCAGTTAAAAGTTAAAATGTATTACCATACTATTATTAGCAGTCAGGTCTATTAAATAATACGTCTGTAGATAAACAATGTTTAAGCTTAATTTCGGGACAGAGTCTTCCTATTTTTCTTATTACTAGTATTTTTTTTATGCTGTGGGTGGCGATGGACAGCGGACGATTACCTGAAGATAGGCTAGTTGAATAACTCGAAATAGGGTAAGCCATCCAGTCAGTTGTCCAAGTTATGTAGTGTAATTTGTAAGGTCAGTTTTTTTGGCGCCTCTATCTGCAAAAAGGAATTTTGTTTCAATTTGATAAGAGCTTATTTAAACTAGGGGCACAAGGATTCTTTTGAGGCCCAAAGACTTTTGTATGGACAGGGGAATCGCGTTGCCAAATCTAACATCGATGGGCACTACCCAAATTCCCTTTTCCCCCCGAGGGGGCTTTTCGAACAGCACGTTTTTGGGCCCCAACAACTCTTTTTTTAAGGGGGGGGGGAAATTCAAATGTTTTTTTTGACATTTAAAAAAAAACAATAAGCATTTAACAAAATAAAATTTTAACCTTTAAAGTTCTGGTATAAAAATAGAAGACTTTCACCCAAAAAAAGGGGTTGTAGGCCTAGAGGGGTTTGGGAGGGGAGGGGGTTTTTTACCATTGTTTGTTTAGTAATTTTTTCGTCAAAAGGTATTTATTAAAAAAATAAAAATCTACAAACTTTTAAGTTTTTATTTAAAAAATTTAAAGGCTTTCACCCGAAAAAAGTTTTTTAAGCCTCAGGGGTTAGGATGTTGTTTATATTTGGGGCCATATTGCACGTAGGCCGCACTACCTTTGTTTTGTGTACAGTGTTGCCGGAATATTCCTGTTCGTACAGTTTGCTTTGTGATGGCCACACCAGGATCCTTGTGCGTAGGCCTACAGCTAAACCAATCATTCCACGTAAAACCCTTGTGCGTATAGACACTCCTCAGTTGGATAGGTTTTTAGTTCCTACCTGTTATGAAAATGATTTGGGGTTCTTAAAAAAATAAGAATACCCGTAGTCAATAGTCAAATAATAAGATTGGGGCCCAGAGGGGGGCAAAACATAATAGGCCACTAGTTGACTTACCCGACAATTTCTCGACACGGTGACTTATTTTTTGTTAATCGACGACTGATGGTTTGGGTATCCCAGTGTTTTTTTATACCCGCAGGGGGCTAACCTAGTGGCATTTTTGGTTTTGACTGGGGGTTTAATTTTAAAAAGTAGCCCATAGTACACATAAAAATTTTTAAATTGAATGACCAAATCTAATCCAGAATCTTATTCTATCCCTACTATAAATCTTTTTCCCAATTATTTAGGTTATTTCCCGGGTAGGGTAAGGGGTTTTAATTTCCAAGGGCCTATTGTGTTCTTTTGGGCAAACAACGGTTTTTAAGAATTTGAACAAACAATTGGGCCCCACTATGATCTTTATTTTAAAATATTAAAAATTAATAACCAAATGAATGGTAATATTAGTTTCAGTGCTCTTTATGTTAAATTTTTTGCCTTCTTTGCATGAATCAGGGACTTACTAAAATAAAAAGTTTCTGAAAAGCTTCTGGTAGGCCTCAATATTATATTTTTTATGAATTGAACATATTATGGATTTTTACTGGGGGTAACTAGTGCAACGATGCATGGCTTACAAAGACGGTATTTGGGGGCATACTCGGGGCCCGTTTTTTCTATTTTTCACAATCCCCAAGGGGTTTCACTGCCCCACGAGTGCAGCACAAGAGTTAGGCCTTTTCCCACTCTGGGCCCATGAAACAATTGCAGTTTTTGAGTGCAATTTGGTGGATTTTTAAAGCGACACAATAATTATAACTATTATTTTTCAATTTATATGTTTAGACTTGATGTTATGAGAGTTGTAAAACGGGAAAATCAATAATTAACATTTTTTTAAAATAATGAAACCCTCATAGAAAGTATTAAATGGCAATCTCGTAGGCCTACTCCAAAACTTCAATGTTCTATAGGCCTATCCAATGACAATAACTTGGTCGTCATTTTGTCAGTTTTTATGGTTGATGGATGCTAACCGATCTAGTGTGTCAGTAACAATAACTTCACAAGGCATTTATTTTTATTTCAGTTAGTCAAACTGGCAATAATTATTGTGTTCCTGGTAGTGTTATTCATGATATTAAAGCATATCCTACTGGGCCTACATGTTAGCTGTCGTGTTTGATGATAAAATTTTTTGTTTTTAAAGACATTCTGGGTACACATTAAAAGGGATGAACTAGGAAACGCTTAAGTCCCGCCGCTTTGTTTGGATGAGCGTAATTTGGGGCATTGAGCTGCCATGGTTATGCGGATTTTCTGTTTTTTCTGTGAAAAAATTAACAAATCGAAGATTTTTTTTAATTAAATTAAATTATAAAAAAATTAATTTTTTTAAATATTTTTTTTTTAATGTAATAAAAAAAAAAAAAAAAAACAAAAAAAAATTTCGTTTTTTAAAAAATAATTTTTGATGCGCTCAAAATTTTCACGTTATTAGTTTATTTTAAAATTAAAGTTCTGTAAAAACATTACAATAAGAAAGCCCCTTTTTGGTGTTATAAGTCAAAGAATTTTTTAAAAAAAAAAAACTGTAAAATTTTAATTTTTATAAGAAATAATTTTTTTAATTTCGCTCAAATTTACACGAATATCTTTAATTATAAAAATTTAAGGTTCGTGAAAAAATTATAAAATCGGATTAAGCAGTAGGGGTTATAAATCAAAAAATTTTTTTTTTTAAAACGAAAAAAAAAAACGTATTTTATAATCGTTCGTATAATTGATTTCTAAAAAATTAAAATTTTCCCTCGCTCAAAAAAGTGGCTTCTAAGTTCGAGATTTCGAAGGGTCCTAAAATTTCATCACAAATTGGGGTATCGGTTTTTCCGGAACGGTTTACAAAACAAATAAAAGAACAGAAAAAAAAAACATCCGATTTTTTCCCAGTGATGAAAGGAATCTTCGCTACCCCATCCAATTATTTCAAGGGCTGTCCATAATTTTTTTTACCAAATACTTTTAATTTTCTTAAAGGGATCCCCTTTTTTTCGAAAATAATTACAATTTGTTTAAAAAGTGTTAAAAATTATGATTTCTATCTCCTTCACAATTTTTTCGCAGGGTGAAAATTTTTGGGGGTTTTTTCCTTTTTTTCCCCCAAAGGCCAACCAGAAAAACCCTTTTTTTAAAAAAAAGTTGGGGTTTTGTTTTTTTTTTAAAAAATTCTTATTT
>JAMZAV010008739.1:0-26937 GCA_024449915.1 Sweltsa coloradensis | reverse complement strand
AGGGCTAGTTGAAGTTTTTTCAGTGCCCATATATTGTTGTCGTTGTCGTCATTGTTGTTGTAAGAAGTGTGTTGCATGGGAAAGTGTGATAAAAGCTAGTGAAGGGGAAATAGAAATGGCAAGTAATTGGTTTGTGAAATGGAAAAAAGATTAAAATGGAGGAAGAGAAAAGCAATAGACAAATCCTAAAGTTGGAAAGCATTCAAAAACAAATATCAAATCAAAGAAAACTATTCGTTCGAGGGTTAATTGACCATCAGGCAGCAGAAGAGGGCGAAGAGGTCGAGGGCATGTCAAGTAGTAGCAAACACCACCGTAAGGGAGCAGGTCCAGACACACACAGGCACAGGCGACTCGAGATACGCGACACCACATTCAGAGACCGAGCACCCACGTTGCACGTCGTCGAAACAGGGAAACAAATGACAGAAAGTAAGCTACTGCCCTATTGACAGGCAAACAGCATAAAACAGAGACGGACACACAATTCAATGTACAAAACTTATCAGTCTGGACAGAACAGATATTAAGCTGACCACATTCAGCAGAAACAAAAGCCAACGCCACGTACTGTGTAGGCCGAACAAGAACACAACGAAGAGCGAAGACAAAACACGTCCGCCGGCGTCAAGAACAACAAGACTGACTGCGAGACTAGGCTGCTGCTGCGCTAGCTGTAGCCCGGTGTTAGTACAAAACCCGAAAGTGCATTATCCCGAAAGTGCAAAACACCGAAATTTTAAAGCTTTTTCACGAAAGTGCAAACCCCGAAAGTGTAAAACCCCGAAAAGGTGAAATCCCCGAAAGTGTAAAACCCCGAAAGTGTAGAACGCCGAACGTATAAAGTCACGAAAGTGAAAATTCACGAAAGTGCAAAACGCCGAACATGGCAAGGATGTGTTTCCGAGTGGCTGACGCCAATCACGGGGGGTTAGGGGCGGAGCGACACGCTCGTGGATAGTCTTGTCACATGAAGGTCGCCTGTCTTGGCTTTCAACTTTTATTTACAGCTTTGTAGATGGCATGGCTACCCTAAAATTATTTCTTCCGCTCTCAGCTACCTGTTCCATTCAGCACGTGCGTGCGTGCCTCGTACAATGGATGAGGAGATGAACACACCTACATACATACACATGTAGCCTATTGTAAACAAAAAACTAAACTATCCACACAAATGCAGGCTAGACAGTGTAGAGTGACAATGTGGTTTTTGATAAATTAATAATCGGCAAGTGTTTGATTTTTGTAAAGTACATTGATTTGATTGAAATAAGGGGCCGAGTTTTTGAGTTTTGGGCCACAAAAAACTTTATTTTCCCGTCCGAAAAACCTAATATTCTGTTCTAAAAAAATGCCGATATGCGTGGAAAGTTATCAACTTTTGGGAAAAGGTCAGGGTAAAAACCCTTGTTAAACATAAATAATGTCTTTCCCTTCACACCCCCAAAATCACCTCCCAAAAAGAAACCTTGTTTTTCCTTTTTTTTTTTTAAAAAAAGGCCATTTAAAAAAACTCTAGGAGTCTTGAAAAATCATCGCAGTCAGGGTAAGCATTATTTAAATTGGGTTTATGTTAGGCAGTGGCGGGGGAAAAACTATAGGCCCGGGGGCCCCGATACAAAAGGGGGGGTGGGGGTCCCACTTTTTTTGTTTCTTTAAATTTTAAACAGGGAGCAAAAGCGATGAGGTCCCCAAATTAATAAAAAGGCGATCTTTCCCTGGAGTCTGTGTGGGGGTCTTTTTTGTGTGTACATCAAAAATCAGCAGAACCCCTGAACAGATTGTGCTGACATTTTTTACAGACTTTCCTAAATACGAGTTTAAGGGAAAACTGCTAGAAAAAATCACCCAGATCCCTTTGGGCGTTTTTAAAACTAAAAAGGAAATTTATTGGATGAGCTTGGGCGACCCAAAGGGCGAGTGAAATGAAGCATTCAAAAATCTCTAAAACTTGGGACTCGCTACTTTTTTTGGGTAAAAATCGAAAAAATTTTCTCATGAATATCGTATTTTTACATTTTTTTTCAAATTTTTAGTGCGTTTTTTTTCGGGGGGGAAAAATTTTGGGGCCGATTCTGCCCCAAAAAACGGGTGGGGCCCTAAAAACGTTCATTTTTACTATCATTAAGGTAAGGGTTTGTTTTGTTTTTTGGAAGAAAAAGTTAAAAAAATTTTACCCAAATCCATAGAATAAAATTTTAATATGAGTTTTCAAAAGGGTTTTTATAATAACAATTCAAGTAAAATAAAAACTTGACAAAAACAGCTACAATGCTATCATAAAGCACTTGCAAAGGAAAAGAGGTCCCACGCAAACAAAAAAACTTAAAAAAAAAGCTCTTTCCATCAACGGGGCGGGACTTTACCCTTTTCCCTTTAGTAAAGTGAAAAAAAGGGGCTGTAATGTGTGGGGAATTATTGGATGAGCGTAGCGGCAAAAGCGAGTGAAGCAAGGGATTCAATTTCACGGCCCCCAAAAAAAATTTAGCTGGGGTTTGGTTTTTTTTGTTTTGGTTTTTGTTTTTTTTTTTTTTTTTTTTTTTGTTTTTTTTTCTGTCTTTTGTTCGCTCTCAAACCCGGGTAAACGCATACGCGATCGGGATGAAAATTGGGGGGAACCTTTCGAAATCTCTAAACCTTGGGCCCTTGGTTACGTTTTTGGGTACAATCGAAGAAATTTTTCTCAGAATATCTATTTTTAAACGTTTTTTTTTTGGGGTTTTTTTTTATGCGATTTTTTTCGTCCCCTTTGGGGCCAAAATTTCTGACCAAAACCGGGGTTTTGGGAAAAAACCGTTTTTTATTATACAGGGACATTAAGGTTAGGGTGATGTAGTCCCTTTTGAAAAAAAATTTGAAAATTTACCCAGAATTTATAGAAATAAAGTTTTTTAAAAAAGGGTTTTTTTGATTTTTTTTTTTGCGATTTTTTTCGGGGCCTTTTTGGGGCCCAAATTTCTGCCCAAAAACGGGGGGGCCCTTCAATTTTTCAAAATTATCCCATGGCCCTTAAAGGTTTGGTGATGTAGTCCCTTTTGAAAGAAATAGTTAAAAATTTAGACAAAAAATCCATAGAAATAAAGTTTTTTTTAATTTTTTTTTTAAAGGTTTAAATAATCCCAAAATTGAAAGAAAAAATAGAATTTGACAACAATCACCTACAGGGGCGTGGGAAACCCAAAAAAAACCCACTTCCCAAAAGAAAAAGATAATATCTTCCCCCCCCCAAAAAAAAAAATTTTTAAAAAGCTCATCCTTTCAACGCGGCGGGACTTTGGGCGTTTTCCCTAGTCTATTTGGGGATAAGGCCCCATTACCCTGATGTGGGAGACCTGGGTTTTAAACCCCCTTGGTCAAAAAGATTTTTTTTTATTTCTGGATTTTTAATTAAAAAAATTAAAAACATGTTTTGAAATCCCAAAACGCATTTTAGTCTATCATTTTATGACAATACTATGGAAAAAATGGGCAAAGAAACGCAATACGTGAAAATTGAAAGGTAAAACCTCAATTTTTTGAAGGGAAATTTTGGGTGTATTTTGCCATTTATTAATGCAGTAGATACGAAGATATTGTTTTATTTTTTAATGTACGTAAATACTTTTTTATAGGGGGCCCTTTGAAATTTGATCTTTGTTTTTTAAAAAAAGTTTTTAAAAAAAATTTTTAACAGCATTTCCCTTTTTTTGTATAACATGGCGGTGTTTTTTTTTTGGAAAAACCCGGTGTTTGCGTATGCATCAGGCAAACCTAAAGTAAAAAATTTTTCAAACCGAAAAATTTTTCCGCCGTGGTTTCAGAAAAAGTTTGAAAAAAGATTAAAATAAACAAAAAAACAGAAACAAACCCCCGGGTCCACCATTCAAAATTTAAATTTTGGGAGCCCTGAATGAAGCATTCCATTTTACAATCACAAAGATACTTTTTTTCCTGTGATTTTTAAATCTGTGAAAAATTCATGTGCCAAACCGAAGTGACTGGGTTTTGGGGCCATTGAGCTCCCCTCAAGATGTGTATGGGAAAGTTGTCGGAAACCCCGGCGAAGGTACTGAGGGAGGATTTGGGACCTCCGGACAAACATTCCAAATGTGTTTTCTCTTGTTAGAAAAGGGATAGAAAAATTTTCCCGGAAAGCTACAAAATTTTCTTGAAAAACCCACTTTATATTTTAAAATAAAAAAAAAATGTTATCAAATTAGTCTTTATTCAATTTTTCAATACAAAATTTTATTGGGACTCTGTAACTGGAGTATTAGGAACGGGTTTTAAAAATTTTTGAATGGAATTAAATTATGTAGCGCAAAAAATTTTTATCCCCTCTCCTCGAAAAATGTTTTATTCTGATTTATACTTGGGGAAAAATATTTATATATGTGTGTGTGTGGGTGGGGGGTTTGTACTTTAGACAAAATTAAAAAAAATGCCCACCACCGGGGATCGAAAACCCCGGGGCCTTAGCTGTCCGGGGGTATGCTCCCTTTCCAACTGAGCTATGCAACCACCATTTTTGACACTTTAGACAGTTTTCAATTGTGGGTGCTAGCCCCAGTTGGTAAGAGCATATAGCCCGGGCAAACTTCCCGGGGTCGATCCCGGTGTATCCACTTTTTTAAATTTTTGTCCCAAAGTATTATATTTTTTTAAAATTGGTTTATATAGGGACTTGACGCTGTTTTGTTAGGAATTTTAAAAAAAAAAAAAAGAAGGTTTTCTACACCAGGGATCGAAAAAGCGTATAGTCGCCCCCATTTAAAACCAAAGGTTTAAAAAAAAAATAAAATATTATAGAGAAGGGGAGGACTAGTTTTTAAATTTGGGGGGCGGGATAGTCAGTTGGTAAGAGCCCTAGCCCGGGGCAACGTAGGTCCCCGGGGTTTGATCCCCGGGGGTGTCACCTTTTTTTAAAAATTTTTGTCTAAAGTCCCGATATTTTAATTACATATTTAAAATGTATTGGGCCCCTTTTTAGGAACCTGCTTAGATTTCAATTTTTTTTTTTCTTATAAGTTAGGGGGGTGTATGTGGGTGGGTAGTTTTTGGGGGAAAATGTGAGGGGGCTTTTTAAGAATATCAACCCCCCATAACATTCGCCCTATGATTGTTAACCCTCTCGTACTAGTGTTCACTATAGTGGGCATCAACTTTCAAAATTTATATCCGGGTAAAAAAAGTTTTTTAAAAATTTGGGGCCCCAATTTTTTTTTTTTAAAAAAAAAATTTTTTTCCCTTTCCCGATTGGGCGAAAATGCCTTTTTTTTTTGGAGTTTTTTTAAAAAACACATCTGCAAAAAAGGCCCCCAAAAAAAGGCCCCCAAATTTTTTGGTTTTTTTCCCGGAAAAAATAAAATATTTTTAGGGATTTTAAACCCTTTAAAATACCAAAAAAAAGAAGTTGCAAATTTCTGAAAAAAAGGGTTGTTTTGGATTGTACATCAAATTTTTCATTTTACTCAAAAAAGAAGCTTTAATTTTAAAATTCCAAAAAAATTTCCCCAAAATTTCCCTTAAAAAAAAACGAAATTTTTTTTTTTAAAAAACCGCTTTAAAAAACTTTAAAAAAATTGTATTTTGAAATTTTGTTAAAAAAACTGAAATTTTTAAAAAAAAAATCTGGTAGTGAAAGGGTTTAACCCTTTGCGGGATTGCTGGGGCGGCTGTGGACCGCCAACATCTGGAATCAGATTTTCCCAAAAATTTCCCTAGGGGCGTTTTTCTTTTTGTCCAAAATAAATAACTATGATGGGCGTTTCTATGTTTTTTTTAAATTATAAAAAAAATAAAAAAAAATGCCAAAAAAACAAATTCTTATTATTTTAACCTTTCAAATCAAGACAAAGCAATATACCTACACGGTTGTAGCTTAAATAAAAAATGAAGTAGCCTACCCTTGACGGGGCGAGGGAACTTCAATTGCAATAAATTTGGGGCCCATGGTAAAATAAAAAAAATTTTTGGGGGTAAAAATTTCAAGTTTTAATGAAAGTAGCCCGGTATACCCAAAATTTTGATTGGGCCTGTAAAAATACTATTCTCAGCCCGCCCAATTAAAAAAAAACAGGAAGGCTATACTCTCTATTTCAAAAAACGTTTTAATTTTTATTTTTTTTAATTTTTAAATTTATTTTTTATTTTTCAATAAAAGAATGCAAAAAAAATCTCCAGAAATTATAGGATGGGAATAAAAAACAACAAAACAAAGGGAAAAAAAAACATTTTCAACAATTTTCATTTATACGCTATAGTCATAACAGAAAAATAACAATCAGATATAGCCGACACCTAAAACGACAGCCACAGCTTGAGTCACATGTTATAAAATAGTACGGCATTTTGACTTCATAGATAAAAAATTGTGATTAAAAAAATCAATTACAGAAAGTTTAGTACTACTACTAAGGTTTATAATGTAGATCAGTGTATCTTGAGCGTCTTAAAGGTACATTTTAGATTATTTTTTCTAGTAAGTCAGTGCAATCGAGGTAACAAGATACAAATTTCTTATGACAATCATTTTACGCTTTTCTTCAAGAGTATAAGTAATGGGCTTCTCTACACAAACTGGTATACTTTAATCTGTGGTAGACCACACCATACCTTTAGACAACTCTGGCATAGTCAAGAATGAGTAAAATAATGATTAGATACATTCTACGACCTACGGATAACAGTATAATAGGGAAGTCCATATCACAAGTACGTCTCACGAAATCAAAAATTCTTAAACGCACGCTTCAAAGCGTTATCAATATAAGCGCGATATGATTGATTGATTGGTCGATTGATATGACGGATATTAATTATTAGGAAAACGCTTAAAGTCCCGCGCGTTGAAGGATGAGCTTTTATAGTTTATCATTTGCGTGGCATATCTTTACTTTTGCAAGTGCTTTATTTTGTTGCCTACGCATTGAAGTGATTGTTGTCAAGTTTCTATTGTTTCTTGTCAATTGATATTTTTTACCTTAAAAAACTTATATTAAAAGCTTTATTTCTATGGATTCTGGCTAACTTTTTCAACTTTTTCTTTCAAGAAGTATTACATCACCATTACCTTAATATCCATGTATAATATGAACGTTGTAGGCCCACCCGTTTGTTCAGAATTGGCCCAAATGGCACGAAAATATCGCACAAAAAATCAAAAAACTTATATTAAAAACTTTATTTTTATAGATTCTGGCTAACTTTTTCAACTTTTTTCTTTTAAAAAGCAATACATCACCATTACCTTAATGTCCATGTGAAATATGAACGTTGTAGCCCTACCCTTTTGGTCAGAATCGGCCCAAATGGCACGAAAATATCGCACTAAAAATCGAAAAAAATCGTAAAAGTACGATATTCATGAGAAATATTTCTTCGATTGTACCCAAAACGTAGCAAGTCTAAGTTTCAGAGATTATCGAAGGGTCCTGGTCCAAATTTTCATCAAGACGCATATGCCGTTTTGCTGGCCCGTAGAAGTAGCGAACAACAGACAAAAATACAAAAAAACAAAAAAAAGCAAAAACAAACAAAACAAGCAAACAAACAAGAAAAACAAAAAAAAACACCAGAGCTAACATTTTTTTGGGGGTCAGTGAAATTGAAAGTCTTCGCTTCCCTCGCTTCGCTCGCTACGCTCTCCAATAATATGTGCATATTAAAGTTTAATTTTAATATCTGTGCCAGGGTGTTATGAAGTTTTCCAACAGTTTTATTCCTTAGGATGCATCTTCTTCTTCTTGTGGGAGTATTGATATTTTATATTTATAAGCTTTGCATCCCCTTGAAAATTATACGAAAGCGCCTGAACTAACCGCAACCCTCGCGACGTTGTGTATAGCGATGGTTGCCGTTTATTTGCGTCAGGCGCAGGATTTCACCTCACTTCACGACGCTCTCAGAGGGTGTGGACATTGCTTGATAGACTAATACACTGGTCACCTGCCCGATCGTTGTGCGATGACTTAAAATTGAACTATGTACAAATTCTAAACATCACAACTGATTATTTATCTTAATTTAATTCGTTCATGTCGTACTGTAAACCAACGCCGAGTTAGTTACAACGAAGATCTGAAATGCATTTCTAAACGACTCAAAATAAAATGGCCGTACGTAACGTAAAAAGAGAAAATAACAAAAAACTACACTAAGTGTCAATTGAACGGCTGTAAAATTGTTATTTCCACTCACCGATTAAACATAATTGGGTTTTCTTTTGGCTATTGGTACCTAATGATTAAATTTACGTGTTTTTCAAACCAGCAGGACAAATACGTTTTAATTATTGAAATTTGTACGAACCAGAAAACGATGTCATCTAGTAGATCTGTGGAAAATAGTGATGCGGTGGCGCGAATATTTAAAAAATGTGTTGAATTTATGTTAGTGCTAACGTTAGGCCTAGTGGAGAGGATCTTGTTCAAATCAAACTTGGATGAAGAAGAGTTAGTTGAACAAGAATATTTGTCTTTTGGGAAAAGTCCAACTTGTCTTATTTTGTATATTATGCTACTCTGTTTTGTTTGGAGATTATAATAATGGAAAATCTACTTCCCAACTTCTGAAAAATGTAGGCACACTACCTGATTTGGATGGATACTTTTTAATTCTTGTGGTTAGCGTATCTGCCTCCAATGCAAAAGGTCTAGGGTTCGATTCCGCTAATGAAAAGTTTTTTAACTACTTATTTGGACTTAAGTCCTATCAGTTCTTGTCTTAGGATTTAGGATAGGCATCATATTAAATTTAAAAGTTGTTCTAATGGGCCTTGTTGATTCTGGCGTTGATCCGCGAGTAATATTCGCACTGTCCCATACCACACGAATTGCAATATTTTCTTTAAAAAAAACGAGTCTTTGGTTGGTTGGCGCTCGATCGTCGATTTGCGTCAGGCCTACAGGGTTGGCTTGGTCCTTTGGGGTTTTACTTGGTCTCCTACTAAAAATCCAGTTCTTATGACTTCAGTGGGCAAGACCGAAATACGAATTTATTTATTTTATTTATTTTTTGACCTATGCATACGATCACTATTTTTTTTTTAAATGTCTGTCCTTAAGGTGATCTCTTGACCCGAAGATGAAATATGATTTAAAACGAAATGCCAGTAATATGTCTGAAAGGTAACAGGAATTGAAGAGGGGAATAAAGTTCTAAATTTGTTATCCATTCATTTCCGATAGAAAATGTAAGTGTTATTATCAAATAATGGGTATTGGATTATGTTTAACACTTCTTATTTGAAGTTTAGACAAAAATCGAAAAATGGAAACAAGACGTGATCACCAAAGGTAACTTTTTGTCACTGTGCTCTGTCCAGGTCCCTTGCGTTTTCACGGACTAAAGTTGGATTTATTTTCCTCTAATGATGCTTCTAAAACTGCATCTTCGTACCGTTTGCTATGTACATTTTAAGTTTTGAACTACGATTCCTATATACTGTGGGCGTAACTAGCTCTTGTTTTTTTTGGGGTCCGAAATTTTTTTATAAGCACTAACATAATATAATGTATCCTGATATTCCGGGGGGGGGGGGGGGGGCGAGCTAGTGAGGGGGTTTTGGGGCTCATATCCCCAGATTTTTTTTATTTTTTAACATTGAAAATTGTTATTTTTTACTAGGTTTTAGCGTGGGTTTTGTCGATAATTTTATAAAATTGGGCAGATGTTGCGTTTTTTGGTTGTGAGTTTAGAATAATCTTAACCATTAAATTGTGCCCCCCCTCACCCCCCCCCCCCCGAAGTTGCGCCACGCTGTATAGTGCTTGATGTTGAAAACCAGTTACATTTTTTGATCAAGATAACATGGACAACCAAAAATCCCTTTTTGTGTCGACAAGTGACTACCAAAGTTAATAAAAAGCACTATATTATAACAAGTTGAAAAGAACAATAAGTTGAGTTCGAAGTGACACTGAAGGGAAATAACAATTTAATTTTAGTGACTCCAGCGAAGATTTTTGTGAGAAATTGAAAATGGCTCCTTATTTACATGCATTATTGAGGATGTAATGTGTTTTGTAGGGTGTAACCTTAAATTTGTTTGTAAATATTATCTGGAAAATAGTTATATCATTTGAATATACTTTTTTTGCATTATTTTATGTTTTTAAATATTTCCAATTTAAAATTAATTGCCCGGGGCTCCCGGTGGTTTCGGGCTGTCCCGGGCCACTGACGCCACTACGGCCGCTTAAGTTCCTGTTTCACTTAGTAAAGATGCCATAAATATTTCGACCTCTTGTCACTCACTTTAGAAATAATTAATGCAGTCTTGGTTTGGCCCACAATGCCATTTGTTTCGTCAATAGCTTCAATGTCGCCAACCCTTGGGACACCAAGCCATTGTGCTTTTATAATCCCTTTCTGACGGAGCAGTCATATAAACGCCAGCTACTGTCCACAAGCTTTCCTATTCATTGTGTGTACAGGTCTAGGTGCATAAACAGCGAGCGTTGGGGGTGCGTTCTACCATAAACTACTGTCCAATCAGAATAAGAATACAGAACAAGCACAGACGTAAAATATGAGGTGTCCCAAAAGTGAAGAGCCGCGAAAGTGTAAAATCCCGAAAGTGCAAAACGCCGAAAGTAGAAAACGACGAAAAGCAAAAACCCCGAATGTTTCAAACACCGAAAGTACAGATAGCTGAATGTGAAATTTCCATATTTCTGGTTCCCGTCTGTACAAATCCACGAAAGTGCAGATTAGCGAAAGTTAAAAAACACAAAAAGTGTAAAACCACGAAAGTGAAGAACCCCGAACGTATAAAGCCACGAAAGTGAAAATTCACGAAAGTGCAAAACGCCGAAAGTGTGTATTATCGAATTTTCGTCGATTTGCACTTTCGGGAAAATGCACTTTCGGGGTTTTGATATAGACTCCTGTAGCCCGTGTAGATGGCAGTCAAAATGTGCGGGGCGGCGAGGTCATATCGATGTTGCATGTTAAATGTATTGAAATCGTATGTATGTTAGTAGTACATTTACTCCAAGATGTGTAATAGTTGGATGTGAGATAGAGATTTAAATGTGTAGTGGGGTTCATCGTGATGATACATCATTTTCGCAAATATTACATTAACCATGTATTTAACGATCATTATTCATAACAAATCAATTAGAACACAATGCATTGCATTGGATATTGCTTAAAGGGGCTAAAAACCCCAAAAAATATTTTTTAACAAGTGATCTATAGCACAATACTACACTTAAATGACCGTTTAAAAAATTATATCTTGTAACTGTATTTAACACGAATTTTATAATTTTTTTGATCCAGAAATTGTCGAAAATTGGTGAAAACTGCTAGACCTCTCAGAGATCGAATTGCTAATATGATAAGAAGTCGCAATTGGTGGTATCTAATAATTCAATACAAGTATTTGGATGAAGGATAGCCGACATTAGGATGCTACGAAATTCATGTCACTCAAAAGGGTGTTATCGCTATAGTCCATTTTATGATCAACTGAGAGTAGCTGTTTTGGCGTTGCTTCCAAATGCAGAACAGTTTGGCTAGCCCCAACTTTCTTTGTGTCGTCTTAATAGGGGTTGCAGCTAGTTCGAGTCCTTGTGTTATTGTTGTCTGTTCGCCGATCCCTTCCTTCCTTCAATGGCCAAGTTGTAAACTACCTTTTCTATCATAAAGTTTATTGAGGTCTAAAAACGATTTTACCCTTCCCAACTCAGAGCCACATCCACAACTAATAAAATATTTAAATTAAAATTAAAAAGAATTAAATTCATATTCATATCATACCATTTTCTACAACAAGTGGAACACATTTACGTATAAAAAAAAGATATCACTACCGCCGCTACGAAACAACCCGATAAAAAAAAAGAAAAGAAAAAAATGACATTTACGTATATTTGACACCAACGCACGTGCGTTCGAATCCCGCGTAAAATACCTTTTTATTTCGTCATTGACTCAATAATGACATATTTTATTATTTATAACTGATGTTTAACAGTAAAAGACGGAATTCACAAACAGATACCAACAATCTTATGGTTATATTATCAAAAAACTTTTGCCACGGTAACATTGGTTATAATTTGCATTGAATGTGTGTGTGTGGGGGGGGGGGAGGTATCTTGGGAGAAACGTGGTCAAAACATGATAGATTGCGAACAAATGTTTTGTCACCATCTTATCATAATTTGGACGGTTCCTTTTCTATTGTGGAAAATTGTAACCAGCAACATATTATTGTTTTTATACCAAATCGAAAGAAGTAAAACGAAAACACAGCCTGTACCGGGATTTAAACCCGGAACCATCGGCATAGGAAACATGAATAAACCAACAGACCAACTTAACAAACCCGTCACAATACTGAGATTGACCCGTATTCATGACCGCCCTTTATCCGTCGATGCGCCTATATTTGCTTCGTTATTGTCTTCCTCTTGTGCATGTTATATTTCCATTATTAAGCAAGTTACTATAAACTGGAAGCAAAGCCTATTATACAACCGAAAGTTGTGAACATCATGACCACCCTGACAGTGGCTTGCTTTCATATGAATTTATGCTTAATTTCTCTGCTTCCGATGCAAAATATCGTGGGTTGGTGTCGGTGGTGCCGACAGGGCTTAACATAAAAAACGCTTTGACATGTATTTATGTATCAATATTCAATATGTATACAGCAGTGCGATTCTGTAAAATAGTCGCTATGATAGCGATAGCGACCACGGTTGCATATGAAATATCAATCTTTATAAATTATCGTTATCGACCTGATTCTGTTAAATAGTCGCTACGGCCGCCATTTATCGTATCTTGATCGCATAGCATAGCGACTCCTTTTTCATTCTCGCTATCATAGCGATCGCTATCATTTTTACAGAATCAGTCGACACGCAAAATTGTCGCTAAAGTGCCGGATAACGATCGTTATCCTCCATAACGATTTTACAGAATCAGACCGCAGGATCGGTATATCTATAGCTGTGTTTTTTATGTACATGTTGTGTTGTTACTGTATACTTTAATCTTTATTTTTATATTATTGCTAGACGACACAATCTACAATGATTTGTATTTTGTATTACTTATGTATTAACAATGGTGACTGTCCAGAAACAAATTAAAATTCATTCGTTCCTCTTTAAATAAAAAGACCTGACCCCACTGAAAATCAGTTGCGAAAATAGCACCGAGAAATACTCATAGAGCAGACTCTAAATTCGAATTTATTTATTTAAGTTAATTTAATATTCAATATCGATAGGTCATTTGCCACTACTCCGCGAGCCATATGCAGGCTTGCGCTAAAGCGTACATGCCACAAAAAACAACTATACAAGTTATACACGGACTACTACAACATGCATTTTCAGAAATATATTATTAAACGATAGTTTTACGAAATGATATGGTAATTTAGGAATACCATTAATGCAGGTCAAGAACACACCACATTTTAAATTATATATTTAATTGCCTCCCCCTTCCACTGAACACCACATCTCAGAACCTTACCACCGCCCATTCAACATTTACGAGCTACTCTAGGGGATGTCCAACATTGGCTGGGGAAAGGAACCGGCTTTCGTAGCCTGAGGCACTCTCAGTTCGCTGTGGAATGCACTATAGAGTGCGCCACTTTCTAGAACTTAAAAGGCCTAAAATAACGGCAAAACATGCATTTCAAGTTCAAGTTCCTGCTGTATTTTGTCTACGTGATTGGACATGTAAGTTAAACCATTACTTAAATATTCTTTAATATACATTTATTTGATGTAAAGAAAAGCTAAAGAAAATAGTTCTATAAGCAAGAAAATAAATCAAGATAACTTCATCAGGAACACCTTTGGGGTGATTGCGGTCACAGACATAACCTCAAAATTATATTTCTTTTGCAGCTCTCTTCATCATGCCTAGAACATATAAAAGAAAGGTTGGAGCTGGGATCAATAAAAACTACAATAAAGCTCAAATGATGATGCCTATGGAAGCAGTTCTCTGTGAAAATCCTAAATCAATTATATGGTATAACTCATTAGTTAGTTATTAGGGTTTAAGGGCACATAACACTAAGGTTATTAGTGCCCGTATTCTCTTTATAGTGACATGTTATTTTTTAAATCCTGTTGTATTGCAGCTCTCTTCATCATGCCTAGAACATATAAAAGAAAGGTTGGAGCTGGGATCAATAAAAACTACAATGAAGCTCAAATGATGATGCCTATGGAAGCAGTTCTCTGTGAAAATCTTAAATCAATTATATGGTATAGCTCATTAGTTAGTTATAAGGGTTTAAGGGCACATAACACTAAGGTTATTAGTGCCCGTATTCTCTAAATAGTGACATGTTATTTTTTAAATCCTATTGTATTGCAGCTCTCTTCATCATGCCTAGAACATATAAGAGAAAGGTTGGAGCTGGGATCAATAAAAACTACAATGAAGCTCAAATGATGATGCCTATGGAAGCAGTTCTCTGTGAAAATCCTAAATCAATTATATGGTATAGCTCATTAGTTAGTTATAAGGGTTTAAGGGCACGTAACACTAAGGTTATTAGTGCCCGTATTCTCTTTATAGTGACATGTTATTTTTTAAATCCTATTGTACAACTTTGCTGATTAGAGATAATAAAAATTAAAATAAAGATGCTTCCGGCACAGTGCATGATTCTCAGGATGATTCTTCCGTTTATAATCCCGTGAACCATGAACTTGAAAACAGTGACTCTGCATCTGAACTTGTCGATGTGTGCATGAACACAAACTCAGTACCACTAACCAGTTGTCAGCAAGGGCAGGGTAGCAGGCAGAAGGAGGGGATGGTTTTCGTAGTGAGGCTAGGGGTAGTGGCCCCAGGCAGAGGGGGGAAGTCATCGGACATCGGGACAAGTACAGTAGTCGAGTGAGTACTCAAGAGTCCAGTGGGAGTGACAGTGGGAGTCTCAGGGGTGAGCTAGTGTGGTAAGGTGTGCACGACGTCCCTCAACCATTGGCAGTGGCTGATAGATTAAGTACTAAGTAAACATGTAAACATTATTTATTAATATACTATTCATGATACCCGAATTTTTGCTAGTAGTGTTCCTTTCCTCCCACAGAGGACTTTCATTGGTCCTCTGCCCACATGTCCTTGCCCGCCTCGGGAGGCACGCTATCTACCTATATGGATAAGATAAGTTTAGTACAGGGGCTTCTTCGCTGACCCTTATCAGCGAGGTGGTGACAGCGCTCCTAGCACACATGCTACACTGGAGACAGCCTGTGGGATTTTTAAAAATTAATATGTAGATATGAGGGAGCTAATACATTGGTATAGCCTGCCTGACTCAGTGCTCAAGTCAATTAACCTAGTCATATCATGCAATTAGCGTAAAATTCAAGATATATATTTTTTAAATATTGAATGGCGTCCGAGGACGAAAGGGAAACGAAGGTAGGGCTAGGCAACGGCGCAGGCAACCTATCTCTCGCGCGAAAAGAGCGAAACCCACCCCAGTTTGGCAATCTAGGCCAGTTAAACTTTGATTGGATATTGCTTAACGTCTCATATTTATGCACTTTGGCTAATCGAGACGAAGGGAGGGACCGTAAGGGATGACGCGGGGGGACAAGGGGTGGACAGGCCTGTGCTGGTCGCCTCTTAAAAGGTATCCTTGAGTGAGATGTGTGTGTCCAATGCGTAGACAGGTCAGAACAACCTCTTCGCGTCGAGAAGAGCGCCTTGAAGAGATCCAGGGTGTAACATCGTCTTTTATTTCACGAAGCTTATTATTTTGCATGATATGCCATTCTTTGCACCACTTTTCTTTAAGTTTGAGTTTGAAGAATGCTTTTATATCAGGCGATACAACTAAATGGCAATCAACTTGTGTTTTGTTACCAGCTTCTTTGGCACTTTGGTCGGCGACATAATTTTATATATTGAGTGACGGCCACCAGCATACAGTTCTCGCTAATGCCTTCATACGAACTATGCCTGGGTGTTGCACATGTAGCATATCTAACAGCATTTCTTGTAATGATGAGGGTATTACAACTTTACAACCTGCTAGGATACAATGTTGTTCTAAAGATAATTCAAACCTTCTCTTGAAAAATGGTACTAAAGCTACATCCGTAACATGGTTTGGCCAACCATTCCTAGTAAAATTCAAAACCTTGGACAGTGTTTGATCCAAGCTGGTTTCTCTTGCAATTTCAACAAAAGTTAACGGGAACTCACTAGTTACCTCCATTATAGTTTCATCCTCAATAAGCTCTTTTTGTATTGGCAGCCTTGACAGGGCATCTGCAGGACACATCAAGGATGCCTTGCGATACATGATTTTGTAATTATAGGCCGACAATATTATAGCCCATCTTTGAAGCCTTGATGCCGCAACCGTGGGAATACTTTTGTTCACAGCAAAAATATGTCTCAAGGGTTGGTGATCCGTAGCTAAAGTAAAGGGTTGTCCAAACAGGTATTTATGGAAACGCTTTACTGCAAAAATCAACGCTAAGGCCTCTCTATCGAGCTGACTATACTTCTGTTGTGTAGCAGTGAGTGTACTAGACACAAACATGACGGGTTTTTCTATTCCATCTATGACGTGGCTAAGAACTCCGCCTACTCCATAAGGCGATGCATCAGCTGAGACTACTATGGGGTAGCTGGGATCATAATGGACTAACAAATTATTATTTGACAACAACTCCTTGCTATCCGCAAACGCTTTTGCGCAGCTTGCTGGCCAGGACCATTCCACACCTTTCTTAGTGAGATTGTACAAGGGTTTTAAGAGAGAAGCTAAATTTGGCAAGAAACGGTTGTAAAAATTTAGCATGCCAATATACGAGCGAAGTTCAGTTACATTACTCGGTTCCTTGGCTTCAATAATGGCGGACATTTTCTCAATCAAAGGGCGGATACCATCACCCCGTAATGAATGGCCTAAATAGTTGACTTGTTTACAAAAAAATGTACATTTTTCTAAGTTGGCTTTTACATTATATTCGTTTAGTCGTGATAAAACCAATTCAACATTTCTTTTACACTCTTCTAGATCCTTACCGGTCACGAGAATATCGTCTAAATAACATGTGACCCAAGGTAAATCTTTCAAAATTTGTTCCATGACTGACTGAAAAATTCCAGGGCTACTCGAGACTCCAAAGGCGAGTCTGGTATATTTGAACAGGCCAAACTCTGTGTTGATTGTCAAATACTGTTGGGACTCAGAACCTACAGGTAATTGCAAATAGGCGTTTTTTAAATCTATGACTGAAAACACCTTGCCGCCCGCTAAAGACGCAAACACATCTTCTAACTTGGGTAAAGGATAGAAATCTGTCCTTAGGGCAGGGTTTAAATGTAACTTTAAAATCTACACAAATTCTTAACTTGCCGTTAGCTTTGGGTACGCAAACAATTGGAGACGCCCATTCGGAGTGACGAACGGGGACTAAGGTTCCAGACTCGACCATTTCATCCAATTGTTGTTTGACTTCATTTTTCAAAGCATAGGGCAAATGGTAAGGTTTTTGAAATATTGGGGTGACTTCCTCCTTGAGGACTAGATTGGCCTTGAACTCCTTTATACAGCCAGACTTGCTTTGAAGCTTTGAAAGACATATGCGAATCCACACTGGAGTCAATCCTTTCGATTGTGAAGTGTGCAGAGAAAGTTTCAGATTTAGCAGTAATGTGACGAGGCATTTCAGAAAACACTAGATTATATAATTATTTATTTATTTAAATGTTCTATTTCTATGTACAGCAGCGCTGTTTGGTGTTTTGTGTGACCACCTACCTTACTAGGAAGCTTTGCAAACGCTTTTTCAGTCGCGTTGTTGGATGAGCGTAATTTTTTTAAACGAAAAAAGCGTAAAGTAGAGAAAGTAGGGGCCTAGCCTATTAATTTTATTTGCAAAATGGAGATACTACTGCAGACTTTTTACTTAGTGGGAGACCTTAATTTCTAGTTAATTGATGGACTCTCATGATATAGGGCCTTAACAAACTCGTAAGTATTCACTCCAATTTAACTCGAATGCTCATACATTTTACTGAACTTGAACTCGACTTAAATTAGATTCTCTGTTCACAGAGCCCTGCAATTGCCTTATTAGTTACTTCAAATCATAAATAAAGATTGAGTCCGTGAAAACGGCAGCTTTGATTTCCATTTGTAATTTGCTTGGCCTTGCAATGTATTTTATTATTCAATTTTATTCTTCTCAGACGATTGGCGAGCTACAACCTGCTTTAGAGAGCCGCAGAGAAAAACTAGCAGAACTGAAACTTACGGCCCAGCCTCTCACCGTAGTGATTGGCCTGACTACGAGTTGCATCACGGCATTGTATGTATGTATTGATGATAAGATGTTCAAAGTGGAATCGCCCCTTAAGGCCATTGATACCTGCTTCAAGGCATTCCATGCTTTGCATGCTAACTATCCGGAAGAGGCTAAGCAGGCCTGGCTGTTCATACAAAAGTATGTTTACGGCATAACCACTGCTTGGGATGGAAGGTTTGCCGCAGTTAGTACCTTGATCAATGATCTCAAGCAGTGGCGGCTCTAGTTTATGAGCAGCGGAGCACGTGCCCCCCATCATTAATTATTACGCTTTATAAACAGTATGGAGTGTTAAAGAATAGCGTGGCAATGTCAGCAATTGAGATTCTCGAATCTGAAATATTTTCTATCAAATCAATACATTTGAAAAGAAGAGAGCCTGGCACCTCGTCAAGTCCATATCAGTGTTTGGAACTAGGTTTCCTAGTTACAGTAGCTACTTCGATTGGAGTGGTTGGGTGGAGATAAGATAGTTGGGCCGATCAGAGGTCGTGGGAGTTTTGGAGGAGGGGGAGGGTTAATTAATGCATTGGGCTTACCAGCCGGGTTGCACGAGTTGATGAAGAAGTCATTAAAGAGTGCACATTGAGATGATGCGGCAGATAAAACTTTACCGTTAGCGTTTAGAGAGAGGTTGCATTTAGATTGCGCGGCATTGGTCTGTGATTTAATCATAGACCAAATAGCTTTTGAGATGTTCTTAGATTCTGATATTAAGAAGTCGTTATAGTAGAGTTTAGCTTGGCAAATGTTTCTAGCATGAGACTCCTTTAAATCACGATATTGTCGTTTACTGGTCGAGTTGTTGGACGACTTCAGTTCAAAATGAAGGGATCACAAGGTCTGGGCTTCGGATCGCAGTTCCTGTGTGATCCAGTAGTATTAGTAGTTTTAGGGCGCTTCAACGGCAAAGGATCAAGGAATTGACTTTGGGTTTAAAGCAAGGACAGATTTTTAACGGAAATGATTTATTGAAGTGATAAAGGAAAGTGGTAAGGAAACTAGAGAAGAGTACATCTGCATTTCCGGGAGTTGGCAGTGACTGCCAAATTCTGCACTTAGCCGTGTTAGAAAGTTGTCTCTATTGTTGGGACTGAAAGAGCGTTTCATAGCCTTCATTTTTGGGGGGGTGGATTTGGGAGGGATAAAGGTTGAGAATGAGGAGGTCGTGGTCAGACAGGCCAGGGTCAGTAGAGCTGACGAAAAACAATGCTGGGTCGAGAGAAGTGAAAATGTTGTCGATAAGAGAGCTACTAGTGACAGTGACACGGGTTGGTGTATCAATGGTTTCAATGATATTGAATCGAGCAGTTTAGATCGGGATGGCGATTGGGTAAGCAGGTCCACATTGTGGTCACTGCATAAGACTAAGTCTGCTTTAGGAAATTTCTTGGTGAGAAGGATGAGCACTTCATCAAGCTTGGAGAGAAATGTAAGTCACCAAGAGGGGAACAGTAGACAGAGAGAATTATAAAGTGCTGATCGAGAGAGCGCCATGAACCTGCTACACATTCGAACACTTTCTCGGTGCAGTAGGGTTTGACTTCAATTTCTCGGTGCAGTAGGGTTTGACTTCAGGGGGGCCGTCTATTTATTTATCATTTATTATTTATTTAACTTCTATCCCATTCAGTTATAAAAACTGATTTACAAAGGAGGACAAATTCCAACTCGCAACCTTCTCGTGGTTTGGCCCGTGATTTGGAGAGTTTTTCTCCCTGAAACTAATGGCGAGCTCTGGGTCATCTTCGAGGAACTTTCCCCTTGTGTTCATCTAGTTGCAGTGTATGTTATGAAGTAAGGTTTTGTTTGTTTTTTATATTGTTTTATGTTTAATTTCCTTGAAGATGGGCAGGGAGATCTGCTCGAAACGTTGGCACTAATAAAATAAAACCACACGGACTTCCCGAAAATACAATGTGTGCATATATATATATATATATGTGTGTGTGTGTGTTAACTTATTTTTAGAAATAATAGTGTTTTTCGGTTTACGCCGCTCCTTGAGTATAATTGCTAGGCAGGCCTACAGATGTTTTAAGACATGACGCATTCTTGAAAACAATGTTGTATTTCCAAGAAAACGACGATGAACAATTAACCGATAAAGACCTTATTAATAGGGGTGGGCGAACGTTCGAAAACTCGAGCCCGAGCCGAGCTTTTTTCGAAGCTCGGCTCGGCTCGGGCTCGACTTTTTAGGCTCGAGTTCGGTTTTTATCAAAACTTCGAACTTTAAACGAACTTCGTCTTGAAATTACGCCAAAAACACGCCAAAAACTGATTTTATACATCGTTCGCGTAATAAAACAACAAAACAACGACCGCCATACTGGATATTTTCTAACAGCTGATTTTCCAAGTTCCAGCGCCTTCAAAAGTTGTCGTGTTGTCACTCCATGACGTCACGACGAATCTATCTGTTAGAAGGCGGTGCGCGTCTGTGATTGGCTCGATCGGTAATTTTTGGCATGGAATTAAAGGAAGCCCTTTCTTCTTACTTAATTATCACATATTTCACCGAAATCGATGATTATTTATTCTAATTCGAAATAGTAATCAAATAAATAACAATAATAACTCGAGTCATTTAACCTAAACCCTAGTTTGGAACACGTCAGTTATGCTCCGCCTCCGGCGTGTGGGCGGAGCATGGGCGGGCCTAATGCTCGCAGCGCGTGTTTCCTGTGTTAGTACTGCGCCGTCGACTTTTTGCATAAGCATAGCTACAGTGAAAGATGGCCTAGGCCTAGTCCGTATTTTTCTCGTGTTTGTTAAATAATACATATCAGTCATGGACAGCAGTGAGTGCGACGAAGACGATCCTGAAACTACACATACTGATACAGGTAGGAGCAAACAGAATGCAATAATATGGCATTTCTTTAAAAAGCCTGATGGCAAGGACAAAATCGCACGGTGCAACACATGCATGTCAACTTTTAAAACTCCGTCGGGAACTACGAGCACCCTTATCAGGCACCTAAGAACCAAGCACCCAAAAGAATACACAATGTATGATAGATAGATAGATAGATATTTTTATTCACTTAGACTAGTACAGTGTACAAGTATAACTCTTTGCAGAGAAAGTGAATAGTCTATAATTAATAATTAATAATAAAAGTGATAGTAATTATAATGATATACACAGTGTTAGAAGAAAGAATAGTTGGATATAAAGCATAATTGATAATTGATATGGATATTGATATTGATATGTATGATGATTGATAATATTGATATATATATATATGATGATTCATTAATTGATTAATAATGATAAACACAGTGTTTATGTTAAAGTAGAGTAGATGCAAAACAATAGCATGCGCTACTAAAAAGTAAAAGAAAAGTAGAAAAAAATGTAAAAGAAGATGATACAAAAAAGAAAAATGTGCCCGTTTTAAAAAGAGCTCAACCACAAATTTCGAAATTCTTTAAACCAGATGTTGCTATGGTACCAACTAATCCCAGAACTGTTAAGATAAACCAACTGTTGGGTAAGGTGCTGTGCTCAACATATTCACCATATAGTTTTGTTGAGGATCGGTGTCTTGGGGATCTCATAAATTATTTGGAACCAGGCTATAGAATTCCATCCAGAAATACTTTTGCAAGAAGTGTTATTCCTGAACTGTACAGGGAAGCAACAACAGATATTTCTGCACAACTAGTTTCATGTATACCAAACCTAACCTCACTGTCATTTACCACAGATTTGTGGACATCACGTGCAGGCGACAGCTTTCTTGCACTGACAGCTCAACAGAACAACAAAACTTGCGTCCGGTTCCGGTAGGACACTGTCTATGGAGATGACCCACTTGTTTGCAGTTATAACAGGACCTAGTTTGAGCTTGACCTCCAGCGGTCACCCCCGAGTAGGTCGCGTAGGAACAGCCACCTTGACCTCCTCAACCCTAACTTTAGATTTCAAACAACCAGGAGATCCCCTATATGCAAGATCTGGCTCTAAAGAAGACTTGACGGAGGGGGGTGGACGGAACTTATTAGAAAGGACTAGGCTTTCTTCAATGCGCCGACACAAGTCATGTAGGGTGTCCATATCTTCAACTTCGTGCAAGCACAACTTCTCCGTAAAGCAAGGCAAGATATTCTTCCGAACTATCTTAAGTTTCTCTTCATCGGTGAGCTGGTACGACAGTCGACTAAACAGGTTATTCATGATAGATAGAAATAAACCCACTCGTTCACTCTCTCCCTGGTCCTGGCTCGTATCTCCGAGAGCAAGCTATCGTCATAATCACTCGGTTGAAACTCCTTCCTCATTTCTGCAACGAGTTCTTCCCAGGAATCAATGCGCCTCCCTGCTGGTATGTAAGTGATGGCTATGTGAGAGAGGACATATTGGGCTTGATAAGCTTCCCCAATTCCACTTCATTGCATGGAGATTTGGAATCCATAACAAAACTATTGGACACATTGGAACTAGTCTACATAAACAAGTTCTGGATAATTGGTCTTGGCACCGATGTGGCTGCTTTAGTATGATAGGCCATAAATCTGGATCTGTACAAATGAGAAACATTTGTGAGAGACTTAACAGTGTACACTGTGTTGCTCACCGGCTACAGCTTGCAATGTTTGATTTTTTTTAAAGCATGCCTTACATCCCAATGTTTGACAAAGCAGTCAGAAGTGTATATCAATTTTATAGAGGATCACCTAAACGTCTACACCAACTGCAGGAAACAGCTGCTGCATTATGCGAAGAGATTATTTAGTTAACAGATATCCATGGATGCCGTTACCTCTCCATTCGATTGTGAGGAAGCAAAATGATACGTTGCAAAATTGCAATTTTTTAAAAGCCATTTCTGGCTATTTGTATGTCAACCATTTTAACATCCACCGTTTGTCAAGTCCAAAATCCCTTTTTATAGAGTGCGGTATGAGACATTTAAGCGCCGTTTTAGTTTGTACGAGACATTTACCAGGCATCTTCTTAAAGGAATTATCTCATCTTGGTTGCACTCCATAGCATATCTTTAACCATTCAATTTCACGGAAAAAGATCTTAGATGCAGCTTGATCGGACATCTGGTTGCTAAGTAAATAGACTTTTAAAACATCACTGCACGAAAACTAGTGGCCTAAAAATGACGTCACTGTACGGCCAGTCATCGAGTCGACCCGAGCGTGTAGCCGGTCCGCGGCCGGCTCGTGTTACGAAGTGCTCGGCTTTCAAGACCCAATCAGTCGATTACTCGCAGCTGTGCGTTTCGTTTGTAGAGCACCAATTATGATGAAGATGATGATATGATGATGACGATGAATTATTATCAATTATGATGATTATTGATTATGATCAAGTATAGCGAGTATACCACGTGCTTCCATTCCTTCGTATGGATAGTGAACTCGCTTTGGAAGGTCTTTCATTGTGGTAAGATTCTAGGGCACCTGTGTAAAACATGTTATTTTGTATGTCAAATTCACATTACATTATCATCTAGGTACCAAATATGAAACAATTATTGTAAAATACGTTTTAGCAGTACGTTCATGCAGCAATATAATATTCATGTTGTGAATGCAGAATATGTGTGTGCGTGTGTGTTTTGGGGGGGGGGGGGGGGGCGGGCGGCATCTCAATCTATCTTCATTTGTGTTTTCTTTACTAGAAATGATCTGTATTTGTTTGAATACGAGTGCGTTGGTAAGTGCGTAGAAGTATCCTCAAGTATCGCATAACTTATCACGTATACAACACAGATTGCGCGCTGGGTGTTTACGACCGCTCAGATAAATGTGAGTGCATGCTTGTGTCATGTACAGTCGTGTTAGGAAGATTCTATATCTAATGTGATTGTCTGCTAGATGGTTTGGGGCTAAAGTTGGGTTGAACCTCGCGCACAACGCTCTTCTATAAAGAATGACTGTTTATTAGGTATCATTGATTTTGAATGATTTTACATATGATGGTTATTGCATAAACATGCATTTGCTCACAATATTAGGACAAAATGTGCACGGAAAAATATAAAATAAATATTTTTTATGAAAAACAAAGACATGAATGACAATAGTTGCTAGTATGCTTATCACAGTTTGGAAACCGATGAAATGATAGCTGTTTGTGTAATTTATTTTCTATTATTACATTCATATTCACATGCACTTGATCACCATTTTATATTTAGACTAACATACACCATTATAATATAGCATCGATATTATTACTCTATTACTTCAGCTGATGCACATTCTTTCACTGCACTGTTGAATGATGAAACTATACTGCAATGTTATCTTTTTATGCGGGGCGGGGGACCGAGCGCGCATACGAAGCTCAAGTCAGCCGGCGAGCCGGGCGTACAATGACGTCAGTCCACGTTCGGCCGGAAAACCACTAAAATCGCTGCCGAGCGCAGCAGAATTTTTTGGAATTTTTCCCCCTTTAACCAACGTTCTAAAACATCAACACCTTTAACATATTAAAAGTTTTTTCAAGTTGATATACCGACTTTAAGGAGCATAAATGTAGGCCAAGAATTAGAAACAATAAATATACTTTTTTATCAGCAAAGGAAAACCAGCCAGTCAGTGTGGCAGTGGTGCCCATTACCCTTAAGTGTCGATACTGCAACAAGTCTTTGTATTCATATACAGAACTGCAATCGCACATTAAAATCCACTTTGATGGAACAAGGCAATAGAGTTCCCTCATGAACACTGCAACAAAAAGTATACATTACTTAATTCGTTTTCAAATCACCAATCAAAAAACACCCAAACTCTTTAGTTCCACGGAATGGGAGACTTAAAATACAAACTGACATTGCAATAACCATGGAAGACAGTGCAAGCATACAAGACTAGTCAGATATTGTAGATCAAGGTACCAATACCGACCCACAGATACAAACTATCCAGGATGGATAATTTTAGTTTAAAAATAGGTTTTGAGGTTAGATTTAAAATTTGGAATGTACTGGAGGGTCTTAATAGTTTTTAATAATACCTTTTTAAGAACGAAGGAGCATCAAATAAAATTCAACTAGTTAAGGGAGCTACGATCTTACGATTCACAAACAGGATATATAGGGACTGACGTTCTTGAAACACAATTAAAATCAAATACAATGAGCTATCAGGCAAGATAAGTTTTCCTCGGACTTACTTTTCATCTTAGGCAAGATAAGTTTTCCTCGGACTTACTTTTCATCTTAGCAAGAATTGTGCTGTGACATGGTGTTAAAAACGATTGGAATATTCACAAAGAGAATAAACAGATCGATGGAGAAGTTAAGGTCATCCAGCATTACAAATAAAAGAGGTTCCAGCAGTGGTAAAAAAAGGTTACAAGAGATGAGGAACAGGGAGTTATCAGTCATATAGCCTAGCCTACATCCAGGGTCTGGACTAGCAGCCTGTTGTCGCAACAGCGTGCACAACCAGGACCGTACCACGGCCAACCATCATACTGGATGCAGTAGTAGGTCTACCTAACAAGGCTAGTTCCTACTACCGATACTCAAATTTACTAGCACGGGGAATCGAACCCACGTGCTACAAATCCTAATCGGGTATGTGAACTATCGGCAGTACCGTCGAATAATCCGTGGACGAAACATTGCACCAACAGAAGCACCTAGTGCGTATTATTCATCACGCGTTACTCCGGGAAGAACACAAAAACACCTTGAGCGTCCTAAGACCGAGTCAAGTGTAGGGCTAGTTGCAGGCCGATCACCTCACACTCACGCTACTGCTACTTCCTTCCCGCGCAAACATGGACTACACAATGAAACCACGCCCCCAATCACGTCATACGCCAACTGCCTTTATCGACCCCAAGTGTAATCCATGTGTATCCAATTCACCTTCTTTAAGTTACCAGTACCATTAATAATTAATATCCAGAAAACTTTCATTCGATGAATAAGCATGATCTGTGTGCTTATTTTACCACCATCATTGATAATGACAGAGATATGTAAGTGGAACACAACACAATAACATTCATCTAGGCTTGCCTAGGGCCTTACCCCAGGCTACTTGGTTTGGCTAGTTAAGTCTAACCAATCACTAGGGTCTCGGCTCTAATATTAAAATCTCAAAGATATCTGAACTGAAAACATCATGTACTGTATTCTATTAGGCTACTCCTGAACCAATCAAAGACCTCTTTCCTACAGTTCCACACCTACCAGAAACATCTGTCCAGTAGCCCACTCATCCGTTGCATGGCAAAAGTGTAGTGCAAAGTGACAACATAAAAGTACTTGGTCTACATATCAGTGACACATTGGACTGGTCAGCCCATATAAACAGTGTGGCCAACAAAATAAACAAAGGGGTCTTTATGTTAAGAGCATTAAGGAAAGCAGTCTCGCAAATCCTTATGCGTCAAACTTATTATGCTTTTGTGTTCTTCCACCAAGTGTATGGGATTATGTTCTGGGGCACCTCTGCCCACCTAAATAGAATATTTATCATACAAAAAAAGCAATCCGCACATGGTGCAACGTCAAACAACGACACTCATGTAAACCTCTATTCACTAGATTGAACATCTTAACTGTGCCATCCATATTCATCTATGAAACAGCTTGCTTCATTACACTCGATCATCTCACCAGACAAAAGATAACATACAACG